>JAXGGA010008441.1:0-56944 GCA_038373865.1 Uloborus plumipes
CATGTTTCATTCGAGTTCATTGTGACGGCACTGCAGCAGTTTTGTGACCGATTGTCTTGTCACGTTATGAAGTCCTTACTGCAACGACAGTTTGTGACGTAGCCACGGGCTAACATTTGTAAGTAGCTGCAAATTGTTTATGACATTGCAGTGACATTTTGCCACTTTAACATGGGGGTTCTAATTCAGCCACTCTACTGTTAGGGCCATTATTTTTACGGGAAAACAGACAAAAACCGAGATAAATTAAATTAATCTTAATGTGATGAAAAATTTCATTTTACATGCGAGGTAACTGAATCAACAACATTCCAATTATTTTATTGCTTTACTAATAACCCAAGAACGCAATTTCATTTTAATGTCAATCACTTTATTCTCTAATTTTTACTTTTTGTTCTTTTCAGACATGACTTTGATTTGTAGCTAGAAATTTCTTATTTTGACAAAAAACAAGAAGAAAGAGACAAAAATTGAGAACATCCAAAAGTAAATATTCCAAAATTGCTAACTTTGTTAATTAAAATGATCTAATAGTTAGTCTAAAATTTATGCATATCATGCACTAGACAACATATATTTCGAAGAGTTGCAAGAAGCCCGTTTTTCCTGTGGAACGAGTAAATTTGAAAAAAAAAAAAAAAAATATGAATATGAACATGCGTTCTGAATTCATTTTCTTCCCTTAACTGTTTTTTATCTAAAAAATTTACATTTTTTTTTCAAAATTGTTGCTGTCCATTAGTGCCAAGTCAAAGGATACCATTTGATTGTTGCCGCTTAAACTTGAACTAGGAATCAATCTGAAGTATTGACAAGTTTTTTTTTTTAAATAATTTCAACTCATTGGCAGAGCGTTTAAAAATATCACGTAAGCAAAAAATAAAGTTTGTTGTAAAAAAATAATTATTTATGTAGATTTAAAACTATTTGCAGAGAAGTAATATTGCACACATTATCACATTATGTTCGCTATTTTAGTTCTTAAGTATATCTATAAATGCGTTTTTACGGCGCTGAAAAACGAATTACAGAGAAGCGGCACAATTTAGCTTAATTGTTGTTGTGAGGAAGTGTTTCTGTAAATGTGTTTTCTCGGCTCTAACAACCGGCTTACAGAGAAGACGCACAGCTTGGCGTAATAAAGCTGTTCGGGTTCGCTGCTGTAGGTGTTCCCAAGCGTTTCTGTAAATGTGTCTTTGCGGCGCTAACAGTATGGCTACAGAGAAGCTACACAACTATGTATTTTGAAACTGTTCGTTATTAAAGGCACTCCCAGGAGTTTCGTAAAAGTATCTTTGTGGTGCTAGCAATGAGATTACAGAGAAACTATACAACTTTGTACATTAAACATTGATGTTTCTTTTCATTACAAATCTACATTTGTTTTTAATTATTTATTTATATTTACTTTATTTTACTGTGCTTGTGAGTATAGTTTTCGATAAATCGATTTGCGCTTTTACTTCGTTCGGCACGAAATTTGACTTATTGTATCCCCCCCCCCCTCACCAACAATGCAATAAAAACTGTTTACACGGAAATAGCATATGTATTGCAATAATTTGTAATTTATTACAGGATAACGTTGTTTAAACTGTGTGGACTGATACTTAGCAATAGAGAAGGAGTTTCAGAGTTTTTCTATGAATGTAATTCTATGACAATTTTTAGCAATTAAGTATTTTCGTTTTGCAAAATTATGCATTGATATGCTTTGGATAGGTAGCTTGGGCAAAATAAACTTAGTTAGTAATCATCTTTAAAAAATGTTGTCGAAACTCTTTGATTCCCTTCTTTAACATTGCGAAGAATTTTAACTCTAAGTGCACGTGAAAATAAATATACAATCATTATTGATCTGGAATTCCGCTAATATTTTCTATCCCACTCTCTTGTAAAAAAAAAAGTATAAAAAGGTAAAAAAAGGCCAAAATATATCATAAAATTGTTAGAAGAAGTAATGTAAAATAAAAAATAAACTATAGTAAATAGTAGAAATTAAAATAATAATAAGAATAAATAAATATGGTTTCAAATAAGTTTCGGTCGAACAACTAACAAAGAATATTTTAAATAAAATATCTCTAACGCAATTCATTTTCATATTTATGTTTTATTAGAATTCTTAAATTGTGCATAATTACAAGCTAAAATTAAAAGTAAACGTTCGTTTTAACCATCGGGAGACTTTTATAAAACCACAACTCCTAGCAATTGGGGAAAAGATAGAGTGACTTTTCTTGAAGAGCAAAAAAAAAAAAAAAAGCCAGGGAGAAAAACGTGAAAAACAAAATTGAACCGGCCTTTCGCCGAAACGCTTTGTCAATTTGCGACGTAGTACGACGCCAAATTGGAAGCAAATTGAACTGGGATTTCCTTCCCTGTCGAACATGATTATTTACTTTACCTCCCGCGGATCCACCCTTCTGTTGCCCAATTCACGATGTGCCCTTGCATCAGTTGTAAAAAAAAGGTTAGAAGTTTCGTCTTTTAGTCATGTTAACGAACAGAATTTTTGTGCTTTAGCAACGGAAAAACATCATTGAATAAGTATTTAAGAGCAGAAATTTAAATGTCTTTTTTGAAAAATTGCCCAAAATATATTTTTGCTAGCAGGTTTATATTTTCTTTAACCCATTGTGATTTAAACGACTTTTTTTTAAAATTATTCTTTAAATCTGTTATTTAATTGTACATTTTTAATCAAAATATTACATATACATGTGTATTTTTAAAGCATTATTTATGTCATTACATAAATGTATAATAATTGCTTTTTGCAGGGCATAATTTGGCTTATGAAGAATCAAGTAATCATTTACGATATTATGTATTCAGCCTCAGTTCTAAGCTTGTAAAAGTTATTATCTTCTGGTTTTGCAGTGCTGTTAATGTATATTTTTTGATTCTCCGCGTTATGTTCTCTATCACTTTAATGTCATTGCTGCAGATGTCCTATTCTAATACGGTAGCAAGCATACTTGTACGCCATTAATCAAAGGAACTCAGAGTAGTAATTTGTTTTGCACTTAGCTTGATATTGTGAAGTTAGGAAAAAAAAGTCAAGACCAGATAAATGTAGATTAGAATTTCAAAAATCCTGTGCTGGGCTAAATTTTAAAATGAACTGTTGCAAAACGTTTCCTTGGAAACTGCCTTCACCAAGCTCAGCAAACAAATCTGTTTTACTATTTTTTTTTCTTTTTTGCCTTCTTTCAGCCAAATCAGAAGATATCCCAACAAAATTTCGAGACGATTTTCAATGAATGGTTTTCAATGTTTGGTTACCTTATGTGGTATTAAGAAGACAACTTGAAAGAAATTATGCAAAACCTTTCTATTTTTTTCTATGTCACCAGAACGTACGAGTCAATGCTCGAAACGAAGATAAAACGTTATTTCATAACTTATTTGAGAAAACTAACTAATCACATAAATTCTACACAGTATTTCCAGCATAATGTACAACTAAACCATAAGGATAATACAATTCTCTATCCCTATACGTCTGTTGAAATCTGACCAGAACTGTCTCACACTTTCATATCATACTTTTTTGACGAAATCCATCAAAAACGAGTTCATGGATGTTTTGTAATGCCTTCAATTTTGTGTGTAACCGAATTCAATTCGAAGGTGTTTGAGTGCTTCTCATTTTAGGTGGCATGAACTAAACAATTCAAGCTAATATTTTTCGTCATTTCTCCTCTTGTATATCATTGAATAAAAGAACAGCAAAAAATGAAGAGAGATCGATGCACCGGGCAAACATATATTTCACCTATTTCGAGCCGATCAAAACGTCTTGTGGTCATAGAAGTCTGACTGCAATGGGGAGGTTCCGAGTTTGAATCCCGGCTCGAGCATGGATGTACTTTCTCTCTCCTGTCCTTGTCCTTTCCTTGTGCGAATGTGTTGTGCTGTGAATAGTTTCCTACTCGTTAAATTTGTTCTTATGGCATGTATGCAAATTGTAAAATCGGTCTTCACACCAAATTATTTTACAGTTGGGAAAGTGAAGTGCCGCCCCCTATACGGGCAGCCTAACTGACACAAAACGATAACAACAATCTATTTTGATTAAACATACTAAACGTGAATTAAACTTCCCCATCGAGAGTGCTATAAATTTCTGGTGGCATTAAATAAGCAACTTAGAACAAATACATTTTTTATATTTCTCTTTTGCAATGCCACAAATAAAACCATTTCAAGAAAAATATTTTTCATTTTACAAGATACTCACCAACAGCGCTTAAAATGAGTATCCTTCAATGTCTCCAATTTATTGACAAAAAAAAAGCAGTATACTTTGCATCGTAGTTTTCAGAGCTGCGGAGTTAGAAGGAAAGTGAGCTACCCCAGCTCTGACTCCAACTCCTGAAATTTAATAACCTTCAACTTCAACGCTACTTTACCTCAAAATCAGTCCGACTTTGACTTTTGAAGTTTTCAAGCGTTCGGCTTCCAAATCCGACTTGGGAAGTCAAACGCTTCTTCCTTTACCCCAAAATCAGTCCGACTCGAAATCTTATTCCGCTGACAGTCAGTTAAGGACATAGAGAGAAAGTGACCGAAATCCGACACTTTGCACTGTAAAAAATGAATGTCGTTTTTACAGTATAATACAGCTAATTTTATAGTAATAAGCTCAAAAATTGCTAATTTTACAGCACTAAACTGTAAAATTGCTAATTTTAGTTTATTACCGTGCATTTTACAGTTTTAAACTGTAACCTCTGCTGCCAGTATCATACTGTTGTTTTTACAGCTAAATTTTACGGTAATAAACTGCGGAATTGCAAGTTTAACAGTTTATTGCTGTGCATTTTACAGTGTTAAATTGGAACCTCGGCTGCCAGTATTATACGGTAAAAACAGCAGTTCATTTTTGCAGTGTGCAATTTTAAAGCTTTTGATTCTCTACTTCGAATTCGCCTCTTTTACCCCAAAAGCATTTCAACTCCGACCCCGCTACCCTGGCATTTTGCACGCCATCAAAGAGAATAACTCAGAGTTCAAGACAAAGATATTTCAATTGATGCGCGCTTGATCAAACTGACAATATTTTTCATCGCATGAGCCACAGCCGAACATTTTTCAGCGACCCGAGGCCCCTCCCCGCAAAACCTCAGCCACCTCGACTTCTCTTTCTCCCGTTACCAGCGCGCGGCCATCAATCCAATCATGTCACATTTCCTATCTTCCTGTATCGCTGAGGGCTCCGCGATGAGCAACAAAAACACAATGGCGCTGCCTTTTTGACACCCCGGTTTCTCTACAACCCTCGGCGCTTCTTTTTCCACCCTCTCTTGCAGCGGGAAGAAAAAAATAAATAAATAAAAAGATCCAATTCGATATTGGGTAGGAATCGAGGGGAGGCAGGAATTTTTGTGCTTATCATGAAGGATAACTTCGTTTAGTTGCAGGTCGCTTGCTTTGGCAGGCGCCCACTCACTCCCCAACAAAGCGGGAAATTTCATTGGTTTGTAATACACAGGGAAGGCCAAAAATGAAGCAAATGTGATGTAACTTCGTACACTGATTGAGTTGCTTCAGCTGGAGATAACTCGAAATTTTCTTTCAACACTTATGCATTTTCGAATGCTGGTTTGTTCTGAACTAACACGAGATATATCTTCGAAAAGAATTATTTCACCAGTAATAAAACCTTTTCCATTCTTTGTTGTTTCTAAGCTTTTGTAAGAGAATGTATTTAAAAAATTTCGTCTCTTAGAAATACTCCTGTAAAAATTTATCAAAAAAAAAAGCATTTCTGACTGTCCTTCTGAAAAACTGATGCAAAACCCCCGTAACTGAAACTTTAACTAACAGCAGCAACCAGTTCTTGTAGATTGGGCGGATTTTGTGTTCTGGATAATATGTTTATCTTGAGCTAGCGCAAACCTTCGGTACCTGATGAAATAATATCCATTCGCGAGACTGTTTAAAACTCTTCTCTACTAATAATAAAGCTGAAGGTGGGTCTGTCTTTCTTTCTGTCTGTTACGCGCGTAGCGCCAAAACCGTTCGGTCGATTTTCATGCCACTTGGCACAAAATTAGTTTGTAGCATGTAGTTTTGCACCTCGAAGCGATTTTTCGAAAATTCCATTTCGTTCTTTTTCTATTCGAATTCTTAGCGGAAATTCGATAAAATAGGGAAGAAATATTTCACACACATTTTCAAGTCTTATGTCATTCGAAAGCTTGAAATTTTCTGCACAAAATGAAGTTTTTTCGAAGTTTCTACGATCATCAGGAGAGCTGTAACAATTGTTTTTAGAATCCCGGAATTCAAGGCTTATCTTCAGTAAAGCAAGCCAAACGATTCTAAAATGGTTAATGAAATGAATTATTTTATCAACGGAAATCAACTTTTAATGTTGTTACCATGGTTACGTTTTTATTTCCTTTATTTGTTTCGTTCTTTTTCCATTAATAATTTTAAAAATGTATTTGTTTTTGTAGCAATCCAAACTCTAAGCCTTATTAAAATTAGTCAAATGAAATATAATAAAAGCGTGATAAGATGGCACCAGTCAATCAAATGAGAAATCGAGTCCTTTCTTTAAAAAAGGTAGAGAAGAAAGAAACTGACGCGTACCATTTTTGTGAGTTTAGAGATATTTTGGCGATCTGACGAGTTGTATAGAAGAGGGAAACATTGTTTAACTAAATGAGGTCAAAAAAGAAACAACATGATAGTAAACCATTCTAAATTTATCGTCTGGCAAAACATATTTTATTTCCTTTTTTTTTTTATTTCAATATAAATTGAAGTAAATGGCTTGAGTGAACGAGTTTGGCTTTTAATTTATTATTTGCTGGTTGATGTTTGTCGATGTTTATTGTTTTTATTATCATGGTGAAGAATAATGCACCAAATTTCTATTATTTTGTTTTTGAAGTTAGGAAAGAAAACTTTCTTCTTCTTTTAAACTTTGGTAAGATTTCTGTGATCAGCAAAATTGTTCTTATTTTCTCTTTTGGCTTATTTTTGTGCATCTCCCCTTGGGGTTGCATTCGAATTTCCCCAAGGGGTTTCTTTACCCCTTTTATGGGGTAAATCAGTGTTAATTTCAATGCAGACAAAAGTGATATAAATTGGCGCGAGCACTTGGCTAAATATCGCCAAGCTTTTAGTCGCCAAGTGTTTGACGCCAATTTGGCGACATATCGCCAAGTTGGCGGCAAATTTGGCGAAAAAAAATATTTTTTATTTGGGTTCAATTTGGTGCTATTGGCGATATTTTGCGAAAAATCCACTGAATGATGTTAAAATCGGCGATATTTAGGAGATTAATCATTGAAAAACATTTTTCTGCATTATTATGTGGCAAACTAGGGATGTAAATGCTTGAATTGTTATCTTGCTCACTCCAAGCACTATTTTAGCACTTAAGGCATCTACTAAGAAATTTACACGTAAAAGGAAGTGGTGTGGGGTATATGCCAAATTTTTATATCATTCTTTAAAAGAATTATAGTTGAATAACTAAAATAGAGTATTTTTTCTGCTATATCAATTTTTTACAAATGAATTTTTAATTTTATACCACGGGCAAAGCCGTGCGGGTACCGCTAGTACAATAATATAATGAAACTAATAAATTTGTTTGAAGTATTTATACAGTCAATGTATTAAAATATATTCTATGATTGACTTTAAAAAAAAAATATTTATTAATCGCAATATTTCATAGAAAAGTCTGAACTGTGTGGGCTAACAGTTTTGCCATTATTTTTACCGCTCAAAATGTAATCAAAGCTACTTCTAACTACAACTCGATCAAGTAATTCTTCAAGTAATATCGCTTGAAGTAAAAGTCTGATTAACAAGATCTCATTATAATCCATAACGGAATGGTAAGTATTAACGCATATTGAGTAGTAATATTAAATGTTGTTTACATGTTTTGATAGAAAGTTAAATAGTTTTTAGGTTGTAAAACTCCTAAAAACTATTACCTCCTAAAAACTATTACCTCCTAAAAACTATTACCTCATAAGAACTATTACCTCCTAAAAACTATTACCCCCTAAAAACTATTACTCCTTAAAACGTAGTTGCATACATCAAAAAAAATGTTTTACTGACATATGCCAAATTTGAACGGTATTATGCATGTTTGAAAATAAAATTAAATTTAACTGTCTATTCACTGATCCGCCAGCACTACTTCAAAATCCAATCAATTGATCTTAAAAATACGTGAAAGTATTATACAATTAAGTGCTGTTGTTATACATAAATGGAAGACGTTTTCAAAAAATATCTTGATAAGATTCAAATCTTAAAATTAACATTGGTTTCACACAAAAGTTGCGTAATAAGCTTTTTTCAAGCGTCAGATTTCAACCAACAAACGGAATTTGCATTACTAAACGATTTGTACACTCTACATAAAAAATACACCTAAAGTTTGTATGAGTTATATAAGACGCATGCATACTGACACACATACAGACACGTGCGTACCAGCCATACCGATAAAACATTTTAAAATGAACTCTGGGTTGGTCAACATGAATACGGTAACCCCTCTTTACATTGTTCCTCGTTATATCGCTTATTCGGATATTTCGCATTTCTCCTCTGTCTCCAGAAAAATTATGCACATATTTTTTAAAAAGATTATTACTCATTAGACGTCACAGAGAAAAAGAAATTATAATTCTCAGATTTTTTTTTTTTTTTTAAGCAATAAACAAATCTGATATGTTTTCCGTACATCTAAATTTATTACAGTTAAAGCTGCAAATCTCGATTTAGAATCCAAGATAAAATGATAAAAATAATTAAAATTGTTATTTTTTTTAAGAACAAGCAAATTTAATTTTCTTTATATGAAGGAAATCCGAACATGAAAGTAAGCTAATCTTTTTTGTGGGTGCACAACTGCACAATGCACCAGGTCATTAGTTTTTACGTTAATTGAATGTTTGCTTTTAATGACCTCAGTTAGACCGAGTTTTTTTTTTTTTTTGGAGGGGGGGGGGGTATATTGCCATTTTTTGTTGTCTTCCGACAAGCGCGGTATAACAAGGGGTTACTGTACTTCGGTTTCGTATACTCGTATGTTCGTCCGTATGTAAGGACATGACCAAAAAAAAAAACACTTATAATCGATTTGTGGAAAATTAATTCGAAAATTTAAGTTCCAATCTAGGTTGGAAATTATTCTTCAGATTTACAATTAATTAACTTGGTTATTTGCGGTCAAACAATTCTACCCCCTCCCCCTTGGTGAAAATATAATGATCTGCTTGAAATTTTTGCTTCTTTTCAGCTTAATAAAAATTATTAACTTAATCTCTCAGCACCTGTCTTAAAGAGATGTGACTAAAACTTATAGATACTCGACAGCATCACCAGTCATTTATATGATAAGACTTATAAATAAAACTCTATAATATATATGCAGTCCCCCCTTCACTCGAAGTATTGGAAGAATAGCCTGTTTGGAAATGGGAATCAAGGAAAACATCGATTTCAATGATTGTGATGAGGCCGATTCGCTCTCGCTCCTCTCTTGGCCCAACTTCATTATTTGGCTGCTCTTGTTTCTTGCCAGCCACCGCCAAGAGATCCCCACTTCAAAAGGGAGGGTACACAAGATGAATAATTTATCGCTTCCTTTACTCTGCCAATCACTGCAATTCTCCCACAACGAAAATTCTTTTACAGTTCTATGTATGCGACTTACACAATCTAAAGACAGACAACACGAATGCTAAGTTTCTTTTCTGAACAAAGTATTTGCATATACATTGCATGAGCGGTTTGGAAGGGCTGGCAGTAGAAAAAAATATTTGTTAAAAACTAGAAATGGAACAAAGCTTCGGCCTAGCAGAAGCATGAGGTGTGATTCTGCCCTTCGACCTATAACAATTTATGTTGTAAATTTTCATTTTGCATTTATAATAACAGAAAATATTGTTCTTTAAGTTGTACACAATTATAAATTATAGTAAAACACGGAAGAAAATGATATGTAATTAAAATGATTGTGTGTATTGAACCCATGGAAACAAACTGTTCAATAATTAACAGTACATTCTGTTTAACTTAAAAAAATTTATTTATTAAATTATTTACTCTTCTGAAATTAATAAGTTAAATTAAAGATTAATTTTATACATCAATTACACACAATATTCAGATATAATGTAAACAACAGCTAATTTCTAGTTAAATTATTCCGTGGTTTAATATTTGATATCAGTTTGTTTTATTATAAACATCAACTAAATAATAGAATACACTTTTCATGCTCCAAATAACGCTTTACATGACTTATTTGCGATAAAGAAATTAGAAATACCTTCTTTTCTGGTAATAGCAGTACAAAACAAAAATGAATACTTTAACTAGTGAAATTAATTTAAAATCGAGAAATTAGGTTGCAAATGTTATGTAACATTAAGAGTATTAAAACATGTGGAGTATAGTATCATATTGTATGCATTCAATGCTAAAACTTCAATATGTGCAACAGCCGATGCTTTTGCATTCTGCGTTTCGTCCAAATTGCGCTTTGTGTTATCTCTATTCAAGACGTACTTTGAGAAAGTTTCATTAACCAAAAATTTTGCAAATATGCGTATTACATGTAGTCCAAAAAACAGAGTTTTTCACTTTCCTTGAAGTACACGTCGTTTTGCATGCGTCAAGTCTGTTACGATATATGTTTGGAAAAATAACTGGTTCTGATAATGCTATCGACATGAATATTATTATTGCTTAGTTATGTACCTCAGAACTAGAACGACGTAAGTCCAAAAATGGCCATTTTCACTTTTTTGCTTCATTGTATGTAGAATCTTATTCCACATCGACTCATTAAAACAGTATTCTATAAAACAAATCCCTTCACAATTATTTAGCAGCGTGAAAAGAGTGCTAGTCCCATCCTTTGCATGTGTCCGACAATCGTTTTTCCCCTCTACGGAAAAATGACGAAAATGGACTTACGTTAGTCTGGTTCTGAGGTACAGAGTTGGTTGTACTATGGTATAAAACCAAGCGAACAATAACGGAAATGAAATTTCATACCTTTAAATTCACGGTTATTGTTATCTGTTAAGGTATTTCACATGGATGTTTTTAGTGTTATCGAGTTCATAGTCTGTCCTATGCAAAGAGAAGATGCCATTGCATTGAGCTATTGAACTTCTATATTACCTCTCACAATTTAGACCAAATATAGACTTTGGGAGAAGCACTCCCGGAACTTTGTTAAGACTTGAGTGATCTGTGACCACGACAATGTGCACCAGTAGCCTTTAGCTTATACACAAAGAGGCTTCGATCGAGCCTTTTTCACTTGATGCAAAGCATGTTTAACTATTTTTAAATCTAAAGTTATTTATTTACTTACAGGAAGATAAGAATTACAAATGAAGCCACCACAGCTTACATGAACTGCAAAACCTACTAGCGTTCATTCAAATATCTAATTCTAGTTACTATAAACATAGCATCAACTTATCGGATTTTGCTCGGCCGATCATCGAACTCCTCGTAAACTGATCCCGTAACGCACGATGACATCGTTCCGATCAGTATCCGAGCACGGTTTTCGATGAGCTACTTTTCATCGGAAAGCGATATCCTTCCGATCATCTTTCCTTCTAAATTTATCGGCACGGGACTGCACTGCTTGTAAATTGCTCCAAATTTCATCGTATTTCGAGAAAAACTCATCGGATTTTGCTGCTCAGATTCCGTTTAGCCGATGAGACATATTGGAGCAATTCCCGATGAGAACTCATTAAATCCGATCACCGGCCGATGAGAATTTCATCGGGTTTCGATGAATGGCCGATCATCGGCCGATGAGATTATGCTGCTAGGGTATACTAAGGTGTTCAGATTTTTTAATATCAAAACATCGTACAGTGAGTCACTATAAACTTTACAGAAAACTGAAGACTTTTTTGTTTTCTTTGTGAGGGTAGGGTATCACTGAAGTGCTAAATTTTAACAGTAAATTTTTAAATTATGTAACAAAAAGAATATCTCGGTAAATTCAGGGGGAAAATTACAAAGCAAAATTCAGTTAAAAAATGAGAAAAAAAATTAAGATTTCTACATCGCACATCTCGCTCACATGGTTATTTACAATATTTGTTCATCTAAACAACCCGAAGTTCTACCGTACGAAGTGCGGTAGCACGCTGGTGCTATGTACATTGCTACAGTTTATTATTATATTTTCACATTATGTTTCTAATTATTTTTTTTTTTTTTTTTTGGCTGTCTTTGCTCTATAAGAGAGAGGATTTCTGCATCCAGCTCGTTTAATTCCTATTCAATGCTGACGAGTGCCACAAAAACACGAAACTGTAATCCATGGATGGAATAAACGAGGTTGGTGGTGTATTGCAAGTCGCTTATAGTCCACATTTAATTTAAAGGAAACGAAGCGCACTTTTTCCATGAGAGTGTGGGAACTATCTAGACAAACATAAAATTTACAAATTACTCGTTTACAATGACATCAGAATAGAGAGGAGTGGGAACGCTATCAGAAGATGCACGATCAAAAAAAAAAAAAAAAAATCGCGACAACGCGAGACAGATCTGCTACCACGCGACTCTTATTTACACACAAGCCATCCCTCTCGGGGAGCGACTAGGGGGTAGTCCAGAACTCGCGTGGGGTGTAATTTCTGCATAGGTTTCCTGTCACAGCTACAAAGTGTTGTTGTGATAAATGAGAAAGGGACAGAGAGGGACAAAACCGCGCGGGACCCTCATTATACCTAAGCTCCGTCCCGCCATGGATCGTGGGAAAAATTCAATAAACGCATGCTTGGCTGGCTTCTCGCGGGGGAGTCGGCTCAATGCGGTCGTTAAGTGCGACACACGCGAAGTGAGCATCACATCATTGTCGTCGTTGTCCGTGACCATTGTCTGATTTCGGATCATCCCTGTTCGTGGTTTGCTTCGGTGTCGATGGGTTTTGGGAAGAGAGAGAGAGAAAAAAAAGCAGTACGGACGCTTAAATGCTCCTGAAGCAATTTGAACTACCTTACACTGCAAAAAATATTGTTTATATTGTTTTTACAGTATAGTACTGGCAGCAAAGGTTCCAGTTTAAAACTGTAAAATGCACAATAATAAACTACAAAATTAGAAATTTTACAGTTTATTACTGTAAAGCAGTAATTTTGCAGTTTATTACTGTAATATTAGCAATTTTTAGTTTGTTACTATAAATTAGCTGTATTATACTGTAATAACAACATCTATTTTTAGTGTAGACGAAAATTGTTTTCGTGTGCAACGAATTTAAATTTAATGTGTTTCCGTATCGGTTGCTTAAATTTTCATTTATTCTTCCTTTCATAAATACACATGAAGCACTTAAAAGCAAAAGGGTGTAACTTCCTAAATTAAAAAAATAATAATAAACTTAAATAACTTACAAATAGCAGGTGAAACTCTCTTGTGTCACACTGTAGAAAAACTTCTCAATGAAAGCCAACAATAATTTTAAAAAACGTATAAACATTTCTGACATCCATGTTGCCAGAACTTTTTACCGTTGAATCTCACTTTACGATAAAATTTTTAGGTAGAAAGAAAGAAAATGCTGTTTCGTTTCCTCTACTTTAAAGTTAGAATACTTTAAAGGTGCGATGATTTGAAATAAAAAGGGTACAACAGTGGGGTTGGAAACGACCATCTCACTGTTTTCAGAAGGACGCGTTAGATTCAATATTGACAAGGGGAATTATAAATGAGGAATTATATCAAAAGTGATGCAATTTTAAACACCAAATAAAATTTCTAAATTTTCAAAAACTTCTCTTTCATACTTCACAACCTCAAAAGATATCTATCATTTATTACATAGCGTAGAAAGTTACAACTTATAATGTAGGAGGAGCACTTTCAACAACTTCAAAAATATTTTCCAAACAGTCACTTGGAAACAATATTGACTGATGTAAGGAACTGTGTTCACACAATATCGCAAAATTATTTCTTGAAAAATAAAGAACAGAAATCAGAAAACTTATTTCTGTAGTCTTGCCAGCACTGGACCGTCTAGCCCCCCCCCCCCTCCTCCTCCAAGGCAAAAAATACAAAAAAAGTTGAAGTGGAGCAAAGTTACCAGGAATGCAGGGGCGGCAAATAAGGGGGGTAAGAGGGGGTGGTCGCCCAAATTTTTTGCGCAGAAATAAGAAACGTGTAAACTCAATTTGTATGAATCAAAATTCAATGATCATACGTAAAAGAAATAAAAAAACTCACTAATTCTCAATAATAGCTGACGAAAGTGAAGAAGTTTTAACACGAACAGTTATAAACACGAACGTAATAAAATTTTGCATCATTTGAACCACCAGTAATCACGTAAAATGTACATAAATGAGAAATCTTGAAATTTTCTCAATTCCTCATATGAATTTTTGAATTTATCAAGCTACTGTATATTGTTTAAATGAAATTTTTTTTCTTAAGATTAAATACATTTTACGATCGTTTTATTTTTACCAAATGTATTTCATTCCATACTGATTAGATTCATAGTTAACGAATTCGCCCCCTCAAACGAAATGATGACATGCCGCCCCTGCTGGAATGGCTTAAAGTTACCCTGAATGACCTAAAGTTTTAATTTCTGACGAACTAAATATCTTTTCAGAATTCTTTATTTGCATTAAATGTCAAGCCAGTATTTTAGAAATATTTTAATGCACATCTTCCGCTGACCGTTATCCGTCTAAATACGAAATAGGAAACTGCGTCCTCACAATGCGCGGGAGAAAACTTCCGATGTGGAAGTCCTCTTCGAATTACGTTCGCCAGAAGAAATATCAATGAAGCTTCTATATTTTTGCTCTTACCCTTCCCTCACCTGTCAATCAATAGCCGAGATTAAAAATAGACCCTTTTTTACTCGCTTAGGAAAGACCACAATAACAAGCTGTTATTCCACTGTAGCCAGTTCCCAGAGCGGAATTTCATGCTTTGTTCAATACCACAATTCAGAAATATGGTTACAAGCATTTTTTCTCAAACGTTTGATGTTGCAGGCTTCAAAGTACAGTAAACTCTCGATTATCCGCCACGGTCTCGAGAAAGAAACAAACATAACTGATTTTTTCGAAAAAGCACGAATTCTTACCCAAGAGTACGGTGTACTTCATCCAATAAATTATTTTACTTGGGCGTTATCGTAAATACCACTTCTTCGTAGATTTTATATTCTTGAGAACCTCAAATACAGATATTTTTCATGCCGTACCTATCGTCACTGTTTGTACATATCAAGAGTTATAGAGATTTTAAGCATCATTTGAGGCAAAATATACTCTCAATCTAAAAAAAAAAAACCTTCTTTTCTCTAATTTTTCTTTCATTTCTTCTCTTTTCCGTACGACTGTTTATGATTTTTCAATATTTTACATGTATGCAATTTTCCACGTTTTTACTTTTGATATCTAACATACATAATGACATAATGATATAACATACATAACAGCATGATCCTGGGGATTATACTGTTTATTCCTATTAACATATTAAGGAAAAGAGAGCTTCACCATTTTTTTTAAGTGTAATGCAATTATTTTTAAGCAAAAGACGTTTTTTTATCTTCTTTACCTTTTATTTTACGCTTTTTTCGGATTATCCGCGATTTTCGTCATCTGCGATACCCGTGCCACCCAATTCCGCAGATAATCGGGAGTGTACTGTAGATAATATTCGTTTGAAACTTTCAGCACCTCAGGATGCTTATATATCCCTTATCCCTATCGCGTTTCATATAGTTTTTTCACAAAGATATTCTTATATCCTCAATCATCAAACAAAGAAATTTCGATAGTTTTTATGGTTTAAATCATGGAATATGCCAACCGCTGTTTTAGTCGTCTTTAAGAGTTCAATGTCTCACAAAATAACGTGCATTAGAATATAAAACATTTTAAAATGTAGTAAAAAATTTTTGCGGATAAGAATTTTAAGTTTTGTATTTTCTTCACCTCCAATCTCTCTCTCTCCCTCTTTCCTCTTTTAGAATTATTTGCATTGTTTTAGCCATTTTACAGTTTTTTCTTCATAGAAAATCTTCTTACGTGCAAGTTAGTTGCTGCTTATGTGTAAAATTGAGTGATTGCTTGTGATCACTTTTAAGCAATTGCTATTATGGTAGTATTTTTTTTTTTAATTATTATTATATTTTTTATTTTCTCTTTTTTTTTATTAATATAAGTAAAACAAATGAAATCGTCGGCCAGCTTTTGAAAATTCGAAATGCAGAAAACCGTAAAAAATGTGTAATGTATATGAGTTCACCATCAATATTAGTCATTGTCATCAATTGCTCTACATATATATATATATATATATATATATATATATATATATATATATATATATAGATAGATAGATAGATAGATAGATAGATAGATAGATAGATAGATAGATATAGTACACACAATTCTAAAAAAACAAAAAAATGGAAAAAGCAGCTTAAAACTTTTTCCACTGAGTTATTGTCAATCAAAATTTTTTTTTCTTTCTTCTTTTATTTATTTCTGTTCTTTTTACTTTCTTTTTTTCATTGAAAACTTAGACGGTTATAAGGACATTTTCCATATTATACCTGTATTCAACGTTTTTGCAGTTTGCTTTAGTGATTTAAGTATTACCTTCTACAAAACAAAAAGAAAAGAAAAGCATTCAGCACTACAAAATATCCCAAGGAAACAGTGCTTCCATAATGCTAAGAAAAAGCTGTGCATCTGAATTAGAAACCTTTATGGAAGCTCAATTTCCTACAGATTTTCAGATAGTACTGGAGTTTTTTCCTCTTCTTTTCTTTTCTTTTTTTTTAATTTCATTTTTTAATGTAGTGTAGAGATTATTCAACGTGTTCTATCAAACGTATTGGAGAAATATATAAATTTTTGGAATGTGTGAAGCTTTGTTATTTATTATTATTATGATTACTGCTATTATTATTATTATTATTATTATTGTTATTATTATCATTATTATTTGCCTCAACTTTGTCTGTGCCCTTGCAGAATTCACAGTAATCTTAATTCTCTAAAAAATAAAACAAAACAAAGTAATAAAAATAAATAGGAAATAAATAAAAAAAAACAAAACTTCACTCGAAAATATTTTACATAAATCAAATAATTTTTGTTACAAATGAATGATAAATTTCATCGTCCCTTCTCTGTAACTTGGTTCCAGCATGTTGCACTAGCACTATGCATTTGAAAAACGAAATTTCGAACTCTCAGAGAAATAAATATAACTTTTCACTAATTTTACACATCTCTGAAAAACGATAAGGACTTCCAAATGAAATGCTTTTACTGCCATCTATGTGCGAATCTTAAAATTAAAAGAAACAGTCTATTATTTTCTGACTGTTAATCCATGCTTCGAAAACTAAAATCTTATAATAAAAATACGGCATTAGCGTCAATTCTTGAAGTTAGTTTTTTTCTTGTAGTTTATTTTTTATAGATCGTGCAATAAACTGCAAAATATGGCTGTAAAAATAAATAAATAATTTCAATAATGTATTGAAGTGAACTACACTTTCTCACGATTTAAATCGGAATCATAATGATATTTTTTCTTTTGAATTCTCCCTCCTCCCACCTTTTTTTTTCTCCGAATTTTTCATTCCTGAAAAAAACTTTATTCAAGACTTTATTTCTAGCTGAATAACACTGCATTCCTATCGCCATCTATGAAACATTTCGTAAACTAAATGACATTCTTACCATAAACAGTTCAAACACGGAAATTCATCACGTTAAAAACTAAATATTTATACTGAGTACTACTAAATTTGCCGTTTACAAATTTTGTCTGCAGAAAGAGAGAGAGAGAGTAAAACAATTTGCTCGTTTCGTTCTAAAGAAGAGGGATGAAAAGGAAAAACCAAAAGGAGGAAAAAGAATACGTTAATACCCTACAAATTTTTTCAACATTTAATTACTCATTCAAAAGCTTCAAATAGCATTTTTAAGCTTCATTTGAGGCAAAATATACTCTCAATAAAAAAAAGCATTCTTTTCTCTAATTTTTTCTTTCATTTCTTCTCTTTTCCGTACGACTATTTATGATTTTTCACTATTTTAGATGTATGCATTTTTCTGCGTTTTTACTTTTGATATCTAACAGTTACCTTGGGATTATGCAATTTATTCCTATTAACATACTATAAAATAGAGAGCTTCACCGTTTTTTTTTTTTTGCTTTTTTGGGGTTTTTTCGCTCTCTAAACAAAACTTCTAAAGTAAGCCAAAAATATTGCGTAAAATCTTACGTAACTATAAACTAGTAATTACAAATATGAATTTGTTCAGGTTATTATTCTTCTTTCATAATTTTAACTAACACGTCACGAAATAAGGGTTTTCAAACATGAAGAAAATCATTTTTTTTATTATTTTACCATATTTTTACTTAATAAATTGCGAACTAATAACTCTTCTTATATGAGCGGAGAAATCGAAACGTCACAACAACGGAAGCTAAAGAATTGCTCTTAAACAGACTTATCTCATAAGTGTCTTGTGCAAAATCAACCGAATGCAACAAAACAAGAGTAAAGAAAAGAATAAACATTTTGTACGACTTTTCTTTTAACACTTTATTTTATTTTATTTTAACCAGTGATACCTTCCGTACCTGCCATTTCTAGCTCAACAGGATGAAGGTTTTTAACACTTAATAACCACATCAAAAGAACACTATTTTCCTACTAGCTAGGAGCATTACTTAATGAGCGATGATATTAAGTGTTCGGTGTGCAAAGACTTTAAATAATTGCTGCAGTTTTAGTATAGGGCAATTCCATCGTTACAGACGTAACAATCGCAGACTTTGAACACAAATAATTCTGGTTTGGGCTGATGAAAGTCTTCAATTTTTTTTCCTGTAGTGTAACTTGATGATGTTTATGCTACATTAAATTTGCGTGCAGATTTCTTAATTACAAAAAAATACAGAAATTAAAAACTGCCTGTTACAGACGTAATTCACAAAACAGCAAAAACTCGACTATGTCATACAACTTACAATATTCCTCTGAATTATACCGAAATTTTGAACTTTTTTTTTTTAAATACGTGTTCTAGAGACTTCAAGCTTTCTAAAACTATAAAGATTGTGTGGATTTTGACTGCCGAATTTGTGAAAAAAATTCATAAACTTGTTACGGACGAAACAAAGTGGTGTTACAGACGTAACATCTCTGATTTGAAAGTAGAAAACAGTATTTTAAAGCAGGAATAAACAAAGATTTTTGTGCTAAAACAATACAGTAGCATTAATTAACACATTATTTGAATATTTTAAGTTATACTGTAACAGTTTTAGAAAATTTGGGTAAGTCTGGGGGAGTTGAGAGCATATGCCGATATGTCAATATGTAACAATAAATTAATGCATCTTAAGACAATTATTTCCAAGAAAGATTGACACAAGAAAAGTTTAGAAGGGCCTTCACACAAATTTATTTATTTGTATTCTTAAAATTAATGCATAATGGGGCTGCTACATAAAAAAATCGGGAAAAGTAAATTCCTCCCTGGAACCAGTGATTGGTCTTAGGAGAACTTAAAAATTTGAAAATGTTGGATGATATAGCAGAATACTAGTACCAAACTAAAATTTAACCTTCTTGGTGACAGTTGGTCAATTTTGATATTTTTTTTTTTTTTTTGAATGAAAAAATGTGTCCTTTTTCGTCTGACGTTCTCGAAATTCGAACGGCATTTTCGTATTCTGTTCGAAAACAATGCATTTCGCGGGCTTTTGGCAAATTCGCGATGTTAGCCCACCGTTCTTCCAATTTTGGCGTCATCTTTAAAACATTTTCCTGGGGCATATAAATAATTTTAACTTTTTCTGCAATGGAGATTGCACACTGAAAAAAGGAAAGAGCGTTGTTGACAAATGCTGTTCTAGATCTTACTCTCTGCCAAACCTGGTGCTTGACCATACCCCCAACTCCATTCACAGCTCCCTTTCCATGTGACGTAGCAAAAAAATGCCAGTTGAGGTATAAATTATAATCAATTATACCATATGTGTATTTTATTAATCTTAAGAAATAAATTTCAATTACATGCCGACATAATTAAAAATTTCAAAATCAGAATACCAGAAACTTTAGTACTCGTACCATATTATGCTATATACATGTATTACTCATCCTGTGCTTTTTACCTATATAATTGGAAATTTACTTTTGCTACGGACGTAACATAGAGCCATTTGTTATGTCCGAAATGTTACGTCTGTAACAACATTAATTTAAAAACTAAATCACTTGCAATATTTTTAACTATGGTGGGCAATTACTCTAAGAATTTGCCAAAAGGACCATTAAGGGTTTTTTTAATTTTGATTTTTTAGGACGTAATGACAACTTTTGCTTCTTTTTTGTTACAGACGTAACATCAAACTTCTTTTTTTCAAACTTCAATTACACCATTTAGATCAATTTAAAAGAAATTAACGAATACATATTATTATAGTACCGTCTTAGTAGTTAAAATTGTGCTACAAGTAGTTATTTTTGTTTTTATTTTTCGATAAGAAATATGCATTTGAAAATGTGTTCTTTTTTCTGATTTTTACAAGTTCGTGAATATCGTACTTCCAACTAAGAAAACAAGTATTATTCTAACTCTCACCAAAAAACCAATGCAGGATTCTTAAAATATACATCTTAAGCTTTAAAATGATGTATAACATAGCAACATAACTTCAATATGAATTTTTGACCAATTGGTTTCACTTTTCATGGAATGGCCCTATAGTAGAAATATTTAAGTTAGAGAAATATAGATCAAAAGGTTTTAGGTGATTGTATAAATATCACAGCTATATATAGTGTGACAGATTACATGTTTGGATAAAATAATGAATAATATATTTCATTCAAAGAAAAAGCACTGGAAATAAACTTTTGCCTATATTTTTAAATTAAAGTTAATTTAAGTGCATTGCAACGACAATGCGTTTTTTTTTTTTGTGCGTAATGCCTGTATAATGTTCTTTTTTGTAATAAACAGTTTTTAAAAAACATTGAGATAGCTAACAGTATTTATTTAAAACACATGATTTTTTTTCCAGAAGCACAAAATTTCAATATTGATTTTGAAGTAAAAAAGTTTTCTTAGGATTTCAGTCAGTTTACTCCATGCTTTTTTAGTGTTTAATTTTAGACTGTCTTACTGCTGATCGTAAATTAATATTACATGCTCGTATGTACAATGTCTTATTTCGCCAATCTAATTCTCGTCTTTGAAAGTATCATTTATGGTTAATATCATTTTCATAGAGAATATACTGTATTTTTTTTTTTTTTTTTTAATGGTCATTTTTAGCAGTGCCAAGAAAATTTTCTGACTTGCTGAATTTGGTACGTGCAATTTATAACTATGCTTGCTTTATAGCTTATACTAAAACTTCTCTTCTCAGACATCCTTCAAAAGGATTACAAACTCGAAAGAAACTGTTGCACTGCACAAAATGAACTGTGTTTTTACAGTATAATAATGTCAGGAGAGTTTCCAGTTTAAAACTGTAAAATGTACGGTAATAAACTGTGAACTTAGCAATTTTACAGTTTAGTACTGTAAAATTAACAATTGTACTGTTTAGTACTGCAAAATTAGCAATTTCACAGTTTATTACTGTAAAATTAACTATTTTTACAGTTTATTACTAAAAAATTAACTGTATTGTACTTTAAAAACAACATTCATTCTTTATAAAGGTAGTGTTGCTCATACGCCCCCCATACTTTTTCATATAACTTTCTATAGATCTGCAATTCAGCTATTGAAGACTTTTTTTCTTTTGAATTACCATAAAATAAAGAACTATTTTTTAAGATAATCACAAAACATTGCATGACACATACACACAAAAAATAATTATTCAATGAAGGGGGCTTTTTTCCTTTTAAAAATTGATAATATTATTTTAAAAGTACAGACATTTTTTTAAATGTTCATAGGTGCATATACCTCCTTTCCATAATCCATACTGAACGAAACACCTCACCCAGTAGCAAACATAGCATTTTCTAGTCGTTTTCTTTTTGGAAATCTATTGAAAGAAGTTACTACTGACGATTCATCTGAGAAAAAACTTTTGATTAAAAAAAAATTATTGTAGTTTATTTACAGGTTGGGTCAATCACTGGTATATCTACGCTATGTACTATTTAACTTTATTTCAACTTTATTCTGACTGTATAGGAAAGACACTTGTATGTGTAAACAAATATTTATGCATTTTTTTTTTCCCCAAAGTAAGTCCATAATGGAAAACGCTGTGAATTAATAGACATTTTTCAACTAGGAATACATTTCTGACCGATGACGTAATGCGACATTGTATAATTACTGCGTCAATGCTCACCCACAATGGCTCAATATTTACACAGTTAAATTAATACAGCAAATCATTTGAGGCAACGATATTCCTTGTTCGGAGACGAATGGGGATTGGTGTCTGGGTTTTAAGCAAATATTTAACCACATTAAAGTCCTCATTTAACGCAGATCAAACTCACAATTAAGAAGAAAGAAAAAGGATTTGTGAAAAACGAGAAATTTTACGAATTTCGATTTAAAAAAAAGTACTCATATATCATTAAAAAGAAAGAAAAGCGAAAAAATTTTCAAATCTTAAAAATGCACATGATACTCTAAACATATAAAAAATGATTGGTGCAACTTTGAAAAGGCACATTAAAGAAAGTTGTAAATAATTTGATAACAGTTTTGGAGGATTTTGATTTCAGAAATGATTTTTTTCCTCTATTATCTCTCGTGAAGTTCCCATAACAAATGCTGTGTCACAAAAATAACTTCCAAATAAGTTACGAAGAAACTAACTAAATGGAAAAAATAAAACTTATATTTTCCCATGACTATTTAAATTCTAGAGAAATTTTACGAATTTCAGTTTAAAAAAAAGTGTACTCACATATCATTAAAAAGTAAGAAAGGTGAAAAAAGTTTCGAATCTTAAAAATGCACATGATATTCTAAACACCTAAAAGGAAATGATTGGTGCAACTTTTAAAAGGCACATTAAAGGCAGTTGTAAATAAATTGATAACCGTTTTGCAGGATTTTGATTTCAGAAAAGATTTTTTTTTTTCTATTATCTCATGAAGTTTCAATAACAAATGATGAGTCACAAAAATAATTTCCAAATAAGCTACACTGTAAAAAATGAGTGTTGTTTTTACAGTACAATACAGCTAATTTTATAGTAATAAACTGTAAAAATTGCAAATTTTAAGGTAATAAACTAAAATTGCTGATTTTACAGTAATAAACTATAAATTGCCAATTTTACAGTAATAAACTATAAATTGCCAATTTTACAGCAATAAACTAAAATTTCAGTTTCACAGTTTATTATTGTGCATTTTACAGTTTTAAACTGGAATCTCTGCTGCCAGTATTATACTGTTGCTTTAATAGTATAATATAGCTTATTTTGTGGTAACAAACTGAAAAATTGTCTAATAAACTGTAAAAGTGCTACTTTTGCAGTTTATTACTTTGTATTTTACAGTTTTAACTGGAACTTCTGCTGCCAGTATTATACTATTAAAGAAACCATTTATTTTTTGCAGTGTACGAGGAAACTAACTAAATTGAAAAAATTAACTGATATTTTCCCATGACTGTTTAAATTCTACCGCAACAATTATCCACAGTCATAGATCATGCCACAATGAGTGTCCATTATTGATATTCATGTCCACAAATTGTTGCACGTTATTTCAATGAAAAAGCGCCCCGATGCGATATATTTTCCGTTCTAGAGAGTGCTGTAATTGTTGAGCCCTCCCCACCCCCTCTCAGAAAAGAGAGTGAGAATTACGCTGGGACTTCTCACACTCGAATATCACACGATTAACTCCGCCAGGCTGGTACCCGTGACACTTTTTACCACGCATGATTTGCATTACATATCCCAATCACCGAGCCAGCACTTGTTATTGTAAGCATGATTTTATGGACTCTTCAATTTAAATTGACATGGAACGTATTCGACGGGTCTATCGAACATATTCCGGGGGTTCGTCAGCCAATCAGCATTCATTCACAGCGGCACGCGCGGTCATGGGAATATATCGATGGGGATGGGGAAGTTTCGGCATGCTTGGGTGATCATCCCGCTGGATGATCTTCGGGAAGGAAATCATACGAGGTTGCTGTGATGATGAGATGAAGCGTACTTTTTTTTGGCTGAAATCTAAAATGTACACCAATGTTTCATAAAAATGAAAAATCTAAGTATGGTGATGGATTTTCTATCTGAAAAAAGGGCTCAATTACAATCGACAGTTTAAAATACTGAAAAAAAAAAATATTTTTTCCATCTTAAAGTTCCATATTCAAACGAGAAAAGCGCAAAATAAAAGAAGAAGATCTTAATCAAGGTTATCTTACGCTCTTCGTAGCCCTAGGATCTTGATTCATTGATCATGATCTACCAAGGTTTCTTGCCAATTTTCCACTTTCAGAATATTTAAACAATTCGTCGATATATTGTCTTGGTATTCATCACACTATTCCAAAATGCTATGCTTCAGCTCTGCAAACAGCATTATATGATTTCCATTTTTCAAAAAGGGATTTGATGCAGAGGCATTTTATAGCAATTAGACAATAGAAGCAACTCTTGTACTTCAATTTTCTTAAATTTTCAGTAACGTAAAAGAGCAACTTTCTATACACTGCAAAAAATAAGCTGTTGTTTTTACAGCATAAAACTGGCAGCAGAGGTTCCATTTTAAACTGTAAAAGCACAGTAATAAACTATAAAACTAGCTATTTTACAATTTATCACTGTAAAACTAGCAATTTTATACTTTATTACTGCAAAATTAGCTGTATTTTACTGTAAAAGCAACTGTATAATACTGGCAGCAGGGGTTCCAGTTTAAAACTGTAAAATGCACAGTAATAAAGTGTGAGACTAGCAATTTTACAGTTTATTACTGTAAACTACCATTTTTAGTCTACTACTGTAAAGTTATCAATTTTACAGGTTATTACTGTAAAATGAGCTGCATTATACTGTAAAAACAACATTTATTTTCTAGAGTGTATATATAATAAGTATATTAATTATTTACTCTATCTAGAAATATCTTTCTAGATTATATGTACAAAAAGAAATTACTTTTGTTCGTTGCTGTTACTGGAGCCAATTCACTCCCAGATGATGTCAATAAAATCGCCAACTGGCAACCTAACCCCTCAAAAAAAGAGCATGAGCAGTGCTCAGTGATGGAGAAAGGCTGACAGAAACAAGATGTTTCCCCATCCCTGCCATCTCGTCACGCTTAATTGGCAGTGGGTGGTAACACCTCCCCGCAGACCCAGGGCTGGTGACCCATTATTTCAATTATTAAGACATCAAACGAGTCTGGTAGGGCTTTATAATCGCTTTGATACTTGTTAAACACCGATAGCTTTGTTTTTTCATCTGTAAACAGCAAGTTGTTTTAGAGGTAATTCAATAAGCGCACACTTTACGTATGTCAACAAGTTTTTGATGTAAAAACCCGTTGTTTTCCTTGAAGAAATTATAGGCAAGGAACCAGTTGAAAGGTTCACTTAGTATTTTATTTGTTCCAATTACAAAAATTATTTTAAAAGAAAACTTTATCTTCAATGAATCAGCCAATTGCTTCAAATTTAGCGTCAAATCAAAAATCAGAAGAAAAAAAAAGGACGCGATTTATTCAGATTTTATGTAACCTTTAGCACTTATGTACATGTTTATTGAAACTAAAATCTCAACTCTAGTTAGGTTTATTCCACTTAAGAGCAAAATCTGTTTTTTTTTTTTTTTAATAATAATGCGAAATAACATTAAACTAGAAGCTTTTTTGTGTACATTTAAAATGCGTATGTGTGACAAAAAAAAGGGTGGGGGTGTTTCTATTTCCCTTGAAATCAGTCTGCATTATATTTAAATATTTCTTTACTTAACAGAAAGGAAATGCCAAGATAAGAAGTACAAACTTGAATGAAAATCTATATGAAGCGTTTATCTTATGCCATCAATTCGCTTTCACACGAAAACCAATGAGTTGGCATGACATTTTGGAAGAGTTTGTCGATGATTATTACTTGGATTGTGAGTGACAAACAATGTAGTTTTCATTTCATAAATGCATACATGTTTACATCCACAGTAAATTTTCTTCAGTCTGATAACCGTTTTCAAGAATAGAGTAATTCAGATATATACACCCCTACAAGTTGAATGTCCCAGTTATTAGTTTTCATAATTACACCCACAGAGTAAACTGGTAGTAATTTTTTTCTCGGAGGTAGTGGTTTGTAAAGAAGTGTATAGAATAACGTTCAGAAATTTTCTACTGATCTCAACCAATAATTACTATTTAAAACGAAACCCAAAGGGAAGTGTGACATTTTTAGCGTGTGATCTACGTTAGTTCTTTTAGGAACTTTAATATAAACAATGACCGTATCATTATCCAGTTGATTTTTCTGATTGAACAATGAGATAGCATCATAAGAAAGGCTGTTACTGTTGATTGCGGTCATATGGGTTTTCTGTTTGAACACTTGGGGGTGGAGCAAATAACCTTGAGAAAAAGGTTAACAGACTAATAGTCCCAACATTAGGTACAAATGCATAAAGTTCACCAAAAGTTTGCAATGGTTGCGGAAAGTTTTAAAAGTATTGCTGAATGAAGTTTGTATGACAAAATCGTGTGAAATCTCATTTTCTTAATTTAAAGTTCATTTTAGTTTTGTTTTACGTTACACATATGACGATGTGCATTAATTTAGCTACCATCTTTTGACCAATGCGAAAGTATTGCATAGTTGTCCAAAATTAAGAAATAATAAACAAAAAAACCATTTTAAATGGATTACTAACCTAACTCAAATGATGCTTTTCTTGGAGTAACTTTGAATCATGAGCAAAATGTGATTGAGAAAATTATTTTAATAAAAGTGCTGCAACGTTGGACCAGAAAAATTACATTTCTAAATGTTTGAAAATTCTCCTCTTTTATTTCATAGCCTCGCAAGATTTGTATTATTTGTTATATTACGTAGTAATTGCAATTCAAGACAAGAGTTTTCACCAATTCAAATCAGCATTTAAAAATGGCTTCCAAGCAGTAATTTCAGTTTATGCTCAGATTATAGAAGATAACTATGAGGTAATGTAACTCGTTGTGTCATCAAATTCCTATCGCGTAATGATCTCTTATTTTGCATTTTTTTTTTTTTTTTTTTTTTTTCAGAATTATCATTCTTTTCTTTATACAAATATATAAATACAGATATAGGTATAAACACACGAATAATTTTGTGAAATAAAACTGAAAATCTTTCTTTTTTTTTTTTCCAGCATTTGCAGTAACGATTTTTCTTTTGTTTCTCACTTATATCATGAACCGTAACATCAGCAATAAAACTGAAAACAGTGTATGCTATATAAGTACAATTGCTAATTTTATAGGCTTGGTCCTGCTTTAACAATTCGTAATCACGCTACGGAATAATATTAAATTCGACAATATGGCTACCAATCGTTCTGCGCCTTTTTATATCTTATCGTGTGGCAACGCCACTTCTCCAAGTCACTGGTCATTTCCTGGGGCGACGCCATTTTGGCGATGACCAAAAGTGAGTGACAAGCTAGTAAGATTTTTTTTCTTTCTTTTTTCGGCTTTTAATTTTTTCTCTCTTCGTCTTCTCTTTTTTTTTTCTTCTTTTGATTCTTACTTCTTTTTCCCTTTATTGTTCCCAGGAAGGAACATTAGTTTCCGAGAAGGAAATGGAACGGTTCTTTGCCAAATATGGCGGATTATCTCCACGGGTACTGTAGATAAAGGAATTTCCTGGGCTTAGCTATCAAGTGTTTGGACGGGTCTTCAGACTAAAGAAGAGTGTTTATTGAATTCGGAATTGC
This sequence comes from Uloborus plumipes, assembly GCA_038373865.1. NCBI lineage: Eukaryota > Metazoa > Arthropoda > Arachnida > Araneae > Uloboridae > Uloborus > Uloborus plumipes. The sequence continues at coordinate 28,006 of JAXGGA010008441.1, forward strand.
TTGTTATAAATCTTTTCCAATTTTCCTGAACATATACCCGTGCATTCTTGTCTATACAATTCTGCAAAAAATTATTGATTTTAATGTTTTATAATTTGCTTAAATCCTGACTTAAATTTTATTTATATAACTAAAGCAGATATGATGACTAGAAAAAAAATCCTAAATTCATCATAGCAGAAAAATTAACTAAAACAATTAATGTGGTTACGAAAATGTTCATTTTCAATATTTTGTTATTATATGAAACTAGAACAAAGGTATAAATATAATCAAAGGTTTAAAAAAAATCCTGGATTACTGTATAATTTTGCTCGAATAACTCCATTTGAAATCTTAACACGAATCAATACATTCAGGGATCTTTAGCTGCATTATTTTTTTAAGTTAGTGACAAAGTGAGAAATGAAAATATAAATAACAATTAAGTTACAAAATTCTGAATTTTATGTTTTCTCCTCATAAATGCGTTTTATGGTTGAAAAAAAAGTTAAGCAATCCCATCAATTGATATTGCTATTTCCTTTCCTTAAAAAATATTTCAAAGTATCATTTTCTCGTAGTAAAACATTTTAAACCGCAATTTGTCATATTTTTCGTGTTAAGTACTATTTATCGTTTGATATAGTTTTTAAAAAATGAAAATAACAAAATAAATGAAAAAAAACCACAACACTTCGCCGACAACGACCTTAACACCGGTCGGACAGGTAACGGTTCGAAACCAGCAAAGCTTCAGAAGGTGAAGTTCAACAACCAAACCTCAAGCCCCCTTCACTCTCAACCAGCATTAACACCACAGTTACGGCGCAAACCAGTGATCGTCGACATCCACTCGCTACATATGCCATGTTGTGTTTCGATCCTTTGACGGAGCATTCCCTTATTTATTTAAACCCCACCAGTCACCACAGAATCTACTCTACCCTGATGAGGGTTTAACCGGATGTGGTGGCTGGGAGGAAAAGAAAAACCAACGAAAGACCAAGCGCCCGCTAGGCAACATACATTATAACTGGATATTACATAAACTAATGTACAAATTACTTGGAAAAAAATTTAAAGGAAAAAACAATTTTGATATATACAGAAACAGGCAATAATATATATTTTAAAGTTTTCACGCAGGGACATTTGAAGTCTTCTATTTGAGTAGTGAGTAAAAATATTATTTTATGAAGATTCTTGCAAATAGCTGGATGATGCAGAATATGAACTATATTTTTGGATACAGGAAAGTTGGAATTATATGTGCAGTGGAAAGAGCTAGTTAACGGACAATAAATACGTAATGTTCAGGAGTTCTAAGTTGACTGCTAAGAGCATTCCCTTAGGTAGATGAACCTCTCTGTTCAATGACCCGCTAAAGAAGCTCCCGCTTTTTTTTTTCTTGTAACCAGACCTGTCGCTAATGCCTCTTCATTAATCGAAATGCAGCTAATATTCATAAGAGACACCACATTAAATGTCGGGATGGGCAGAAAAGGTGCAAAGAGAAACACGAATCAAAAAGTAACCAGCGTGACCTGTTCTCCAGCATTCCATGGCCAACAGCAAAAGCGAAAGTTCTGCAAACGAAAGAAAAGGGGGTAAAAGGAATTACCGAGCATAGAGCCCAACTGCAAAAAGCCCAGTAGAACACTTGGCCGGAAACGACCTTAACAGCGGCTAGACACCAGCAAATGATACACGTAATAACTTAAAACAAGGAATATATTGCTTTGTCATTCTTTTGATACACAAATATATAAACTTACCCAAGTAGCATCAACTCATCGGATTTTGCTCGGCCGATCCAACAAACTCCTCGTAAACTGATCCTGTAACGCATGATGACATCGTTCCGATCAGTATCCGAGCACGGTTTTCGATGAACTACTTTTCATCGGAAAGCGATATCCTTCCGATCAACTTTCCCGAAGAAAATAAGATTAGCTATATTCCATCGGAAAACGATATCCTTCCGATCAAGTTTCCCGATGAAATTCCTCGGCACGGGACTGTTCTGCTTGTAAATTGCTCCAAATCTCATCGTATTCTCATCGGATTTTGCTGCTCGGATTCTGCTCGGCCGATGAGACATATTGGATCATCGGCCGATGAGAATTTCATCGGGTTTCGATGAATGGCCGATCATCGGCCGATGAGATGATGCTGCTAGGGTATAGTACAAAATAGTTGAATTAAATCAAAACACCAAAATTAAGAGCACAGCTTTTGTTCGATGAACTTCCTTCAGGAAATGTTGTTAGGAAGTTAAGCAAAAGTGGATTGCTTTCCATAAAGAAAAAAGCCTGGGCAACCAAATCATAGAAAAACATTTTACAGAACTGAACTCAAAAATGCAGTTGAAAGAACGGCATCAAGATCTAGGATTTGAATAAAAAGTAAGGCCGTTTCTTCGATATTGTACCAAGGCGAGTCGAGCATACGTTTCATTCTTCAGCATATTTAATTTTCTGTTAAAAACACTCTTTAAAAGATTGGTAATAAGATATTAGAGGAGAAAACTACTTACATGCAAAAAGAAACTTGTGAAATTTTAGCAAGTTCGACAATATTGAAAAGATTGCATACGGAAAAAGTTTAAAGAGGTAAAAAATCAATTAAACTGATACACAGACACAAAACTAAATAAATAATAAATTAACCTTTTCTTTAAAAGGCATTTGTAACTGAATCAAAGTGCATTGCTAGCCTTTATATTGATTGCCATTGATGACTTTTATTAACTGGAAAGTGGGAACAAGTTAAATTTTTTGGGGAACATGTCAAAAAAGTGTAATTTCATGCTATCGTTATTCCCCACAATGTAGAATAACGTGCAAAGAAATTTAAAAATACAGTGAAAGTTTTTTGTTTCCGGAGAGAGGTGATGTTTGGAAGTATGATGCATCGTAAACAGTGCTAGGCATTCCTGACCCCAAGGTGAATTGGATGGTTTTATGCAAAAAGGAGTTAACCCACAAAAACCTGATTTTGAGATAATGGGCTTTAAAGTCAACAAACTCTGGCAAAAAGCATGGAGCTCTATATCAATATACCAATGATATGTTCCCATGAAATGCTGATAGGGTTTAAATATTTTTGCTTAATGTAGAAAGCAACATATTTTACCATCACAGTTGGATAACTCATTTTTTTATGTTTTGTGGGTTAACTCCTTTTTGCATAACACCATCCAATTAAGAGGACAATATTACTTTATAGAAATGTTTATGTACTAATTATTTTCTCATTAATGGACGAAAGTACAAAATTACTAGGGTCAGGTGGGGTAAAATGGGTCAGGCTCTTTAAAAAATTCCTTAAAAATAATGCAAATAATATTTTCTTTCTACGTTGCCATTTTTATGTATTAAGGACACCAGGCAATATTTTATATGCAAAATAAGGTGCAACTTCCACTTTAAAGTTACAGATACTAGCGATTAAGTGTTTTTCTTAAAAAACGCTTGACTGTCATCATTATAAAAACTTTTGATTTAAAGAAAGTGAAATGGAAATACACATTAAGTTTTTAACCTACTGCATAAAGCACATTTTCAGGAATAAATTCCTAAAATGTTGAAGACAAAACAGCAAAAATTAAATTTTCAGGGATATTAAAACATGCGTGGGATAAAATGGGTCACTTTTCGCATTCGATTAGGCTTAACATATACTAAAGAGCTAATTATATTTTTTGCTTACTAACTCATGTTTTGTTGTCATGTATGTATGTACTAATTTAAAACAAGCAATATTTTGTAGAGAAAATTACAACGTTAAGGAGGCACAAATAAGCAGGGATACTGTAGGGATGCAGTATCCCAGCTTATTTGTGCCTCCTTAATGTTGTAATTTTCTCTACATCAATAGCACAAAGGTATTTGTAAACTTTAAGCAATATATTGCTTTTTCATTCCTTTGATACACAAATATATAAACTTATAGTGTAAAATAATTAAGTTAAATCAAAAAGATGATATTAAAAGCAGTTTTTGCTCGATGAACTTCCTTCAAAAAATATTGTTAAGAAGTTAAGTAAAAGTGACTTATTTTCGCCAAAGAAAGAAGCCTCGGCAACTAAATCATAGAAAAACATTCTACAGAGCTGAATCCAAATAATGCAGTTGAAGGAACGACACCAACATCTAAGATCTCAATAAAATGCGAGGCTGTTTCTTCGATATTGTAACAAGGCGATTCAAGCACGTGTTTTATTTTTATGCATATTTAAACTTCTATTATAAGCCCACTCTCTCTTATAGGGTCAGTAGGGGTAAATATGAACAAATTTTTACACTTTCGCACGCTAATTGTTCTCTGGAGCACCATGTCCTATTTAAAAATCTGGACACCCATCAGAACCAACTAGTAACTCCTCTGCTACACTGCGCGACCGTTTTCCTAATATTTTGGCTATTGGAAGTTTTTTAAAAATCCTTGTTCTTAATTACCCCAATTGTTCATAATTACCCCATAGTACATGAGGTAAGTATGAACATCCTTTTCCCTTGGCTTACCCTGGCTTTTCAGAGATTTTCTTGACTTCCTCATACAAATGATTTACCACGAAGGGATATCTGGCTTTCTTTCTAGATATTCGTAGGCGTTCTGTTTTTTTTTTTTTTTCCTGAGAAATGTTCGAATACCTCTTCATGAAACTAATGTGCCAGTCATCACAAGGCTTTTCATCTTTGAATCGGACGTGCAATCCATTAGCCAAAGCAAAGTCTTGAATAATTCTTTTCAACTCTTCCTTGTCACAAGGAGACCCCATACGAGTTCTAGTAATTAGATATTTTGCTAATATTAGCTCTACATTAGTTGGTATGTCCGTTGGGCGACCTGCTCCCATCCTATCAATTTCGACTTTGCCTTTAACTCTGCTGTGCAAAACACCCAGGGGGATGGCGTAGGTGTCCAATGCTTCTCCGTAGGTCATATTTCCATTTGTAATATCATTCACAGCCCTCACTTAGTCTTCACTCGTATTGAGAAGGTCGGTTCTTCTTCTCATACGTTTCGAGGCATTTGGACGTTCAAATGTACAGACAAGTTTATATAAATTATTACAAAACGTCGGCTCAGTTAAATGGTCAAAATTTCATTGACAACCCATTTTGTAACTTATTCATGAGTATCAATATTTCGTTTCTTCCGAAATATTTTACTTTAAATGTCATGAGGAAGAGTCATTTGCATATCCTGAGCAGTTTATTCACTGGTTGAACCAATATTTTTTTTTTGCCAGAGCATGAATGTAAAATTGCTCTTTTTTGACCCATTTTACCCCACCTGAGCCTAATAAATAAATATTTACTAATAATAATAACAATTAACTGTAAATTTACAGACTAATTATAGTACAATAATAATTACAAATATTTACAAAATATTAACACTTATAATATCCTACAGTAACATTAATATTACAGAGAGGATATGAGAACTGCTCACATGTGTCCCTAGATGTTGTGTTTACAAGTTCCCCATCAGCTACCTAGAACTAACTTACAAATAAAAAAATTCTTAATTTGATTTTTAAAAAGTAGAAAAGTGTCATAACTTTAATTAATGTTTATACGATGATTTACAATAAGTAAATTTATCTTAATAGTTAGTTTAAAATTTCTTTTCATGTGAAGAAGACTGATAAAAATCATAATATTATTAGGTAGGACAGGCAGACTAACTAAAAGACACAAGTTCCCCCATTGCATAGCCCTACCATATTATTTTCGATTTAATTAATTTTTCGTGATTTTAATGAACCCTCACATCTTAGAAAAACAGCATAAAGGAAATCATTCAACATGGCTGATTAATATAGTACCAACTTATAATAAAGTAAAGACAATACTATATGTGCATAAGACAAAATCACAGTAGCAGAAGATGAATGAAACGTTTCTGAAGAATTGTTCTGGCTCACACATAATTTCGGGGCCACTCGTGTCCATATCTGTTCTTTACATGAGCTACTTTCATTTTTAATACAAATAAAACTAAGGAATTAAACGTTTAAAATAACAAGGAAAAACATACGCATAATGTCAGAATTTCAATAAATAGTTTTAGAAAAAGAACTATTTTTAACAATTTCATGCCAATTTTAATACCATTCTTTTTAAACATTCGACGTAGTAGTAAGTTGTGAAACTTCAGTGTAATTTACAATAGGGTTCACAATAATAACTGCCAGTTAAAGACTAAAGGCCCTGCTCCACTTCAGCAGAAAAAGTGACAGAAACAGAAGGCAGAAACCGAAAATCCTGGTACTTTCCTAGGATCCGGATTTCCTTTTACGTTTTTGCTTTATTTTTCTGCTTTACGTCAATGTGGAGCTTGGCCCGAAGTACGAACACTTTTCAGTAAAACTATAAAGTAAAGTACATATTCTAACCATTCATTATCTGTGAAACTTTGAGAAAAAAAATCTGAGAAATATTTCTAGTTACCAATATCATTTTTATCAATAGGATGAAGGATAACTCTCCGTTTGGACAGAAAAGAAAGACCATTCTTCATAAGATATTAATCTTTAAAAAATACATATCACCACACCCTATTTAAAATACTAAACAATGAGCTGTGATTGAAATACACGGGTGTTCTTAAAAAATAAACATACAGTTAAAAGCCATTGTGTGTTTCCAGCTTGGTTCCCCTCCAACTTTTGATAGCAATAAAAAAAAAATGAATTTTGTTACGTTTTTTCAATCCATCAGAAAATATGCGCAGTTTCAGATAAAAAATATTTACAAAAATTAAAGCATATCAAAAAAATTGAGAAAGAAACCCTAATTTTACCTAGAAACTTTCTCTAAACGCATAGGAAAATTAAACAAGAAAAAAGATTCAAACTGAAACTACTAATGCATTATTTTTTTGCAAAACTAATGTTTCTGTAATGCATTTCATGCGGTAGAATGATTTAGCCTATAAAATAAGCTTAATCATTTGAAGTTCTGCAAAAATATTTTTTCCCCATTGACGGTGTAATTAATCATAAGTTCTACGGAAATGTATAATTTACTTCTGAAGCGATTGAAGTTCGAAAAACTTTATTATTTTCCTCTAGAAAAAATATCGATTTTTCCTGGAGTTGACAGAAATTCAAAAATCCATACTCACTTTTGTTATCTTCCAAATTAATATCGGCGAGTACAGAAAGCATTTTCAATCTAAATTTTATCGAATTTTATTTAGATTTGCTACCAAAACTTCTGAATGATTTTTTTCCTTCTTTTTTTTTTCAAATTTAATTTATATCATTTTCAAAGTTTAATATCGAAAACTTTCTCCTTTTCCCTGGATTTTTTCATATATATGTATATAATACATAATTCTTTCTACTTCCTATGTCAGACATGTTTGAAAAGGTGCTGCCCTCTGGCGGCAGTCGGCAACCTTCGGTTTTAACACGAAAGCAAGTCAGATAACCGAACAAAAGACTTCGAAATTTATTTTTTATATTCTCGCAACGCTAGAGATTTTTAAATTAAAGCGGGGAAAGATTAAAAAAAAGTTAATAAAAATGAAAAGAAAATGTAGTACCGCATCGCCCAACAGTTTGTTTTTATAAGACTCGCTTAGAATATTGGAAAAATCTGACACCAAGTTAATTACAATGAGCTCCACAGCGCCCTCTAACAGAAAAGCAAGACCCTATAATCGTCCATCATGCATTTTTTTTATAAGCTAGTTTTGGCAAGAGCGGTCTGGCTTTTGTTTTAAGTTCGCTTGCGTTAGCCATGTATGCTGATAAAATGACAGACTTTTAATTCACAGATTTTTTTTAACAAATTGCGTCTTTGTTAGAAAAGGGTTACAAGATTTGGCGATGAAGTTTTTTCGAGAAATGAAACGAAATTCTCGTTTCCTTTTTAATTTTCATAAAATAAAGTCTATTTCATGCAGAAAATATTAATTTTGAAACAGCTTGAATCGATCAAAGTAATCTTTAAAATTACTTTCAATTTATTAATAACTGTTTCTACTTGCTGTTGGAAAAGGAACATATTAAGTATTAAGTGGATAAAGGTTTTTTTTTTTTTTTTTTTTTTTACAGGAAGGAGGTTTTAAAAATATTTCGATTCTTGTAGAGGAATGGGACAGTTGTATTTATGCCAAAATAAAATGTGAAAAATAACTTATTGCTTTAGGTTCACGCTTGATTCCAATCTGTTATATCACAGGGTTGAGCGAGAAATAATTTTTCACATTTTATTTTTATTTCCGCAGAGAAAGCAGTTGCTCCATTATTCCCAGCTCTCAGCTCTGCTTTACTGCCTGCAACTGCAAAAGTCATTTAGAAATATACTGTTTTTGTGTATAGTTAATACTCAGTTTAAACCTCGTAAAGGTCGAACCTCGCTAAAACGAACTACAAGGGACCTTTAAAATAAACTCGTCTTAACCTCTTAACCTTAGTTCGTCTTATTCGACGAACAATAAACAACAACAGGAGGACGGGGATAAGAAATGCAGTTCGTTTCAACGGTAATTCGTCTGAAGAGTGTTCGAATTAAAAAGGATCAACAGTATTTTCTGCTTGTTTGTTTACCATGAAGTGTTTTTCAAGTGCCACCAATGAATTTTAGAATTCCCGCTCTATTATAAAGCTAACAGAATTTTAAATAAATTAAATAAATATATAACAACAATGTGATAAAATTAATTTCATCCGCTTGTGTTATTGAAGTATGTCTTAAAATAACTTACATTATTTCGATTTTGGGCAGAAAACAAAAAAAAATAATCAAAACGCTTGTAATGAAAATTGCGAAAAAGGGCTCTCGCTCTCTGTACTCCATTAATGGTTTTCTAATACTACATGTGAAATACGCTTGGAGCTTCAGTTAAACCGTGTGCACGCACTTTAGTTAAAGAAAATTATTCTTTTAACTTTGGGGTGAGAAAAGGAGCGATTTTCGTTAGCTCGAAAGACTTCTTGGAATACCCTATCTCTCTCCACACCTCTACCGGCAGTTTTGATAATTTATTTTTTTATTTTAGATATAAAGTAGTGTCTAGTTTTAAAAATAAATTCATGGAATTTACTAAAATCTTTTTTTATCTGCTCTTTTATTATTATGCAACATAGCAAACATCTAACTGATAATATCTTTAAAAGGTATATATAAAAATTTTAATTAAATCTGTATGAAAAAAAGCAACATTTTAATTCCAATAAATAACAAATGCAACTCTTTCAAACAAAATATGTTGCCCTGATGTGTTTATTTATCACTAGCGGTACCCGCACGGCTTTGCCCGTGGTATAAAATTAAAAGTTCATTTGTAAAATAATTAATATAGCAGAAAAAATACTCTATTTTAGTTATAATTCAACTACAATTCCTTCAAAGTATGATATAAAAATTTGGTATGGGCCCTACACTACTTCCTTTTACGTGTACATTTCTTAGTAGATGCCTTAAGTGCTAAAATAGTGCTTGGAGGGAGTAAGATAACAATTCAAACATTTATATCCCTAGTTTGCCACGGAAAAATGCAAAAAAATGTTTTACAATGATTAATCTCCAAAATATCGCCGATTTTAACATCATTCAGTGAATTTTTCGCAAAATATCACCAATAGCGCCAAATTGAACCCCCCCCCCAAAAAAAAGTTTTTAAAAAAATCGCAAATTTGTCGCCAAATTGGCAAAATATCGCTAATAGCGCCAAATTGAGTCCAAATAAAAAAAAAATTCGCCAACTTGGCGATATGTCGCCAAATTGGCGACAAATACTTCGCGGCCAAAGACTTGGCGATATATCGCCAAGTGGTCGCGCCAATTCATCTGCATTGAAATTAACACTGATTAACTCCAAAAAAAGGGGTAAAGCATCCCCTTGTGACATTCAAATGAAACCCCAACTGGAGATGCACAAAAATAAGCCAAAAGAGAAAATAAGAACAATTTTGTTGCTCACAGAAACCAACAGAAATCTTACCAAAATTTGAAAGAAGAAGAAAGTTTCCTTTCCCAGCTTTAAAAACAAAACAATACATTTTCCGAAATGAAACACTTTAAAAAGAACGTTGCAATGTCACAATTTATACGATATTTGGTTAATCTTTGTGCTTTGGGTACCCCTTTCTCGCTAAATGGGCGATAGACGCTCCTACTACTGTTTCTAAACGTTGCCAAAATCAATATTGCTGAAATGCGAAATCTATAAAAATGGAAAAAAAATCCGCCAAATCTTTTAATTAAGTCATTAGTATATTGGAAACAGGGTGGCCAGAAAAATACTACGCTCCTTATTTGGGCCGAAAAAATACTACCGTAGTATCAAAAATACTACTTCTGGCAACCCTGGAAAAAAAACGAAACAAAAATAAGTATGAACACGTAACCATAGTAACAGCATGAAAAGTTGATTTCCGTTGATAAAATAATTCATTTCATTAACCATTTTAGAATCGTTTGGCTTGCTTTACTGAAGGTAAGCCTTGAATTCCGGGATTCTAAAAACAATTGTTACAGCTCTCCTGATGATCGTAGAAACTTCGAAAAAACTTCATTTTGTGCAGAAAATTTCAAGCTTTCGAATGACATAAGACTTGAAAATGTGTATAAAATATTTCTTCCCTATTTTATCGAATTTCCGCTAAGAATTCGAATAGAAAAAGAACGAAATGGAATTTTCGAAAAATCGCTTCGAGGTGCAAAACTACATGCTACAAACTAATTTTGTACCAAGTGGCATGAAAATCGACCGAACGGTTTTGGCGCTACGCGCGTAACAGACAGACAGACAGAAGGAAAGACAGAGAGACAAACTTTCAGCTTTATTATTAGTAGAGAAAACGTGTTACTACACTATAAAAAATGAATGCTGTTTTCACAACATAATACAGCTAATTTTACAGTAATAAACTGTAAAAATTACTAATTTTACAGTAATAAACTGTCAAATTGCTCATTATACAGTACTAAACTGTGAAATTGCTACTTTTTTAATTGCTACTTAAGTTCCTACTTTTACAGTTCATTACCGTGCATTTTACAGTTTTAAACTGCTGGAGTCTCTGCTTCCAGTATTATAATGTTGTTTTTGCAGTAGAAAACAGCTAAATTTTTGGGCAATGAACTAAAATTTCTATTTTTACAGTACGAAACTGTAAAATTGCTAGCTTTACAGTTTATTACTGTGCATTTTAGTTTTAAATTGGAACCTCGGCTGCCAGTATTATACTGCAAAAACATCAGTTCCTTTTTTGTAGTGTAGGCCAGAATTCACAAGAAAATGTTTAGGTTTTAAAAATAGAATCTAGCGTTAAGTCGCCAAAATCTTGCAACCATTTTACATAATTCACCCCCAAACGGTTCTTCTAGTGTAGAATAGAGGAGCGGGGGTCGCTTCAACATCCGGAAGTGCGTTTTGTGCTCCGTTTCGTTCGGAATATATATATCGTGACACGGAATAGCGGGGAGCAGAAAATGACACAACCTCCACAATGTATAAAGGAGGAAAAAAAGAAAGAAGAAAAAAATTACAAAAATAAATTATTTTCCATCGACCTTCAATATTGGGTATAGCTTGCTTTTGTGACGTATATTAACGAGCTTGCGTTATCGTCGACTCTTTCGCGCTTAAAAGTATCAAGCGGGTAAAAATTTTATCGTCTGACAAGGTCCCTCCACTTTTTTGCCCTTTTTTCTCTCTTGTATTTTTTTCCCCTTCATAAACTGTGTTATGGTTTCTGGTCTGCCAAAATTGGTTTCTTTCTTTTTTTTCATTAATCTGTTGTTTAATTTTTCCCCCAATGAAGATAGAGGAATCTCTTGTGTTTTTTGCAAAAGGCGCGCCGAATTGTCTTGTTCGTTTTTCATTTATTTTTTGTTTCGTAATGAGTTGGCAACAGCTTTAATTTTTGATAAAATGCGAAAGGCTGTTTTGTTTGAATTTCCAGGAAGGATGTGCAGAAAAACTTGATTTTGACATCTTTGTGAAGCAAACAATAATTAGGCTTCAATTTTGTAAAAGGAATTCTTTCTGGGGGTTAAAACATCCTTTAAAAACACTTTAATTTTAGTCACATAATTTAGTTTTAATTGAACTATCCCCACATGTTTCTTTTGTCCTTTGTTTCTTCTTTTCGTAATTTTAATATACTAAAGATTCCTTTCATTTAGAATAAAAATTGTCTTAGCAAAAATATTCACAAAAGTTTCTATATCTCTAAGTAGGATAAATAATAAAAAATACTATCCAAAATATAAGAATTTATCCGAAAGTAAAACAAATTTTCTATCGTTTTGTTATTGCAGTAAATAAAAGAAAAAAAAATAAAAGAAAAAAATGACAATAAGAGGATAAAGGAAAAAAAACTAATACTACTACTAATAATAATAACAATAATTATAATAAATATCACTGCAACAAAAATCTACTTATATTAAAAACTGAGTATCTTTCTTTCTATCTATGTCACGCTTCTTTCTCCTGAACGCCACTGAACTGAAAGTCGAACCAGGTACCGATAGATAGGTAATTTTTCAGGCTTCATTAGTTTCAATTTATATAATTATACGATTTTAATTAGCGAAGATATCAATTAATTAGTCAAATCTAAAGCGATTAAGCCTAATAAATGATTAAATATGAAATCCATTGTTGAAACGCGGTTGCTATGAAACAGTGATAACAATGATAATGAGAATTTTGAATAAAGGCTTAACTAAATCAAACACGAAACTCATAAGCGGGCCACTTACGTAGAATTTTTATCTCTAGCTACTTGTAATATTTTGAAACATTCATTTGTTGAAAAGCCATCTACTTATATTAAAAACTGAGTATCTATGTCTGCTTTTTTCCTTTAAGCGAGCTGAACTTACTGAAACTTTCCTTACCATCTCGAAAGCGTAAAGCATCTCAATAATTCGAATGATTTTTTTATATAGAAAAAAAGTAAAGGCGTGAAGCGCCTGTTAGCGAGCCACCTTGGCGGGGAGTAGTTTCTTGAAATTTTCCTCACTACTTTCAAGGCACGAAGTGCCCGTGCAACGCCGGGTCACGTGCGTGGTATGTCTTGAAATCTAATGAAACATTAAATTATACTAAATAATATAACTTCAGAAGGAGGTAAAAGTTAGAGAGGGGGCACGTTATGCATCAACATGCCGCAGGAAGCTAATCTAGCTGCCCTGGCAGCTAGTATTGATTAATGGCTGATTGGCAGTGAAATCACCCAAATTATAATTTAAAAAATTGTTCCCTTAATGTCGGGGTTCTTTATTTATTTATTTATTTTTATTTTGTTATTATTATTAATTTTTTAAGATATTTTCTACAATAAAGGATGCATTGAAAAAGGACTAAAGTATTTTTTCAGAATTTTAGGATCAAACTTAAGGATAGGGAAGAACTTGAAAGTTGACTCAATTTTAAAAATGGTATTTATAAGCAACTTTATTTATAAAATTGTTACCTCTATACTGTCTGTTTGCGTTTTGTGCGCATGGCAGCCGCGGACGCTTCCATCTGAAAAAAGGGGAGTTAGGTTTTCAATGCGCACTACCCGATGCCTTCAGCTTTTGTTCGCTTACTACTTCCTCGTTGCTTTTCCCCCCTATTTCGAGAAACTCCGAAGAGACTTGGTGCGTGCGCAGATGCGGCGGAGGTCGTACGAAAAAATTTTAGACAGTAACTTCTTTAATTGTAAACTAATTTTGCTCAAGTTTGGTCTCGATGGAAAGATGAAAAACTAAGTTCTTAAACGTAATCATAAGAAGATTGAAATTACGTTAATAATATTTTAAAAACTAATATATGATTTGTAATTTACAATGAATTAAATTAGGATTAAAGGAGGACTTACAACCTCTTACAGTTAAAATTTTAAAGTTATTAATCAGAGAAAGGTAAGTAAAACGAAAAAAATGGTAGCAAGTTGATTCAGTCCCCAATTTTGTTGCCATGCAATCATTACACACTGTCTGATCCAGCAGCTTACCCTAATGAAAACATTATCACTCCAGCTATCGCCCACTCGCTGATCCCGATGATAACTCCAGTGATGCGTTGCGGGGCGTTTTATGGGCTACCAAAGTGGCCCCTGCGTCTCACCGTAGGGGGGTCGGTTTCAATTTGTGAGGAAAAGACAGTGCGATATACGTAATATCTCCCCGGGGATCATTCTGCCCCCTTGACTAAGTGGCATCGCGGTGAATTTGATGGGAGACTTTGGGGGAAACCCTGTGATGGTGTGGGTGACTTGAATGTCTAAAGGCTGAAACAATGTTAATCTTCTGAACTGCACTGCAAAAAATAAACTGTTGTTTTTACAGTATAATACTGGCAACCGAGGTACCAATTTAAAACTGTAGAATGCACAGCAATAAACTGTAAAACTAGCAATGTATCAGTTTAGTACTGCAAAATTAGCAATTTTACAGTTTATTACTGAAAAATTAGCCATTTTACAGTTTAGTACCGTAAAAGTAGCAATTTTACAGTTTAGTACCGTAAAAGTAGTAATTTTAGTTTATTACTATAAAATTAGCTATATCATACTGTAAAATCAACATTCATTTTTTACAGTGTAGATGCGAGTCGTTTAAAAAACTTCCAAAGATGGTACTTGTTGGAAGATGCTTGCAGCTTCTTTGAAGAGAAAAACAATTACCTATTGATGTACTGAACAGTTTTCCCTCCATAAAATGTCGAAAATAAGAATTAAGGAATGCTTATTGCTAATAAGGCAGCTTTAATGAATATTAAGTAAAATATGTGTGATCCCCCCTCCCCGCGATATCATAACACTTTACGGTAAAGGTACACGGATGTCCTTGCTAATCATAGTGGTCCCTCTTAAAGTGACAAAATTATGACGTCTCACGCGAGTGACTTCACTTTACGTCCCTGCAAAAGTAGTTTGTCACCGGTCGCTTTCTGACATTGTGGATACGTCATCACAACGTCACTTTGTGATATCATCTCAGAATGACGTCCTAAATTGCTGAAATCTATTGGTGATTTTATGGTGACGTTTCATGACAGTCACTCGACATGCGCGTAAGTGCCCCGTTTTACTCATGTGCGCTATTAGGGCAGACAAGTCGTGCATAAAAGTTAAATGCTAGTATTACTTAAAAAGTACTTCAAGCATTATTGAAAAGTAAAAATTATGCGCGATGACGGGCAAAGCGGATCTTAACATAAAATGTCTTTGACAAAAAATTAAAACTGATGCTTACTGGTTGCAATCAGCTCGCAAATACATACTAATCCCCATAAACCTTATTCGTCACAAAACATCAAATTTAAAATTTATGCTAAAGCACGCTTTTAGCAATATAAAAGAAAAACAGAAACATGTGGTAAACAAATAATTCAATCTTTTTAGATGTTTGGAGATATATGAAAATAAGGTCCGAATAAATAGTATTTTGATAAATGTTATTACTGATCATAAAGAAAGCAGCTGAAATGAAATTCGGTACAAGAATGGAAAAAAAAAATGTCTAATTAGTACTTACACAAGGCGAAATCAATATATTGAGCAGTTACATAGATGATTACCCGAGAAGTTTTCATATACAGATTTAACTATATACTGAAATAGCATTATTTTTTAATAAAATTTATTATGTATTTTTCTTTTTCTTTCTTTTCTTTTCTTAAACAGTTCATTTGGTTTAAATCTACAATCTGTCTCATGCTTTAACTGAGGCTTGGAGCCTAAAATATCTTGAAAAGACTGGAAGTTAAACTTAAAAACTTACTTGAAACTCTGAAAATCTAACCAGCTGAAAAAGCGTCTAGTGAAATTAATATCATCTAGTATCAAAAGTATTTTGTGCTGTCTGAAAACAAGATCTGCAGTTAAGAATAGCCTTGAAAAATCTAAAATATAATTTGAAATAGAAAATTTACAACATTATTTCTACATTTTTGTAATGCTTAATTGGAGCAAAGCATTGAACAAAATTATTTTACTATGTCTTGTAATTCCCAAAAATGTGTTTTATTTCCTCGAAATTGTCATTAGTTAATTTGGAACACTATTGGTCTGAAATACGTATGTATAAGATTTTAAATTATCCAAGTGTGAAGTACAACAATGGCACATATAAAGGGAGCTATAAATTTAACTCTCCAGAACCCTTAATTTTCAGCTGTATTATCAACCCGTGTGTGCAAATGCATATATCCATGTTAGTATTGTAATGACTAAATATTCAGACCCAAACAAATAAACAAAAAGAAAACTCTGCTGTTCCTGTAAAACGCTTTATAAAATCAATTTATCATTTAATTTTATTTCATTTTTCCCCGTGGCTCACTTTGTATGAACATTTTTTACACATGCACTGCAGATTCATTTGGAACGACAGCCAAATGTTTCAGAAAAAAAAAATATTTTATTTTATAATCTTCGCCTTTAGTGAAAAAACAGTAATGACGGATCCTTCCAAACGCTATCTAAAAACAACTCACCGACTTTCCATTCATATTTTTAACCAATATTCCTCTGAATCATTACTCCACCCAAGCCGTCACGTGCCTTACACGTGATACGGACAGCATCATTTACTAAATACAGCACCCATTGGTATTCATTAGCAGATCATCAGGCAACCTTCCCTCAGTCACGGTTAAAGGTACGTCTCCCCTGAACGCGTGTCAGCTCATCCCATTGTACTGAGCCACCGTGAGATTGAATAGCAGTAAATAGCCCACGTAATTATATCATTTCCTACACCTCGGTGGCAACGTGCGGAACTTTTTTTCCCATCCTCTTCTTTTCAGTGACAAGTGCTCTGGGGTGGAGATTTGTGAGAAAAACAATACCGCACACGGGAAATAGATACGTGATACATAATGATGATTGCGGATGAGCGTGAGCGTTTAGTACGTGATGCAAATATGGCTCATTTTTGCACGTTATTGTTTTCGGAGAGCAACGTGGGAAATGTAACGTGGGAAATTGAATGTACGATTTTAAGGAATGCTTACTGTGCACTGCAAAAAGATGAACTGTTGTTTTTACAGTAAAAAACTGGCAGCCCAGTTTCCAATTTAAAACGGTAAAATGCATAGTAATAAACTGTAAAACTAGCAATTTTAGTTTCTTACTGCAAAGTTAGCAATTTTAGTTTATTGCCGTAAAATTTAGCTGCATTGTACTGTAAAAGCAACAGTAAAATACTGGTAGAAGAGGTTCCAGTGCTAAACTAAAATGCACGGTAAAAAACTGTAAAATTAGCAATTTTTACAGTATATTACTATGAAATTAGATGCATTATACTGTAAAAACAACATTCATTTTTTACAGTGTGGTTATAGGGACTCCTTTGACAGTTGCAACTAAGTAAAGTTTACAAAAAAAATTTTTTCACTCGCCAACAAATTATATGTTGCTGGTCGACAAAAAGGTTAAGTTTGGCGTTTGTCTTTTTTTTTTTTTTTTTTTTTTTTTTTTGTGACAAATGCCCTATTTTTGAGAAAAACAATACTGCACAAGGGAATTAGATACAGGATACATAACGATGATTGCGGAACTGAAAGTTTATTACGTGAGGTATATAGTTCATTTTTGCGTATCATAGTTTTTAGAGTATAAACGTTGCTATATTGACCTTTATTTAGAGTTGCAACTCCATCAAAAGAATAATAAGCGTTTACATTTTCTTTCTTCTACAAACTATAATGTTGGTTCCCTCACATTCATCATTACTTAGCCTATACCGTCAAAAATATACTCCCATAACAGATTCCACTCTACAAGTATTTCGGTGCATAATTTCTTTGCCGTTTTAGAAGTATATAAAAACACCAAAGAATATAAAGAGTTGCTTTCCAGATGATTTCGGAAAACTTAAAATATTAGTTTATTCACTATAAATCTTAAGTTTTATATTTCAGAAAACTTAAATATTAAGGCCTCTTTGGAAGTTAGAAACTCCATTTACTCTCTTTATTGATTTTTCAAAAATTAAGAGGGTACCTATTTGTACTTTATTTGATAACTTTAAGGTGAGAGCTTCATTTTTATTTCGAATTTAAAATACAAGTTATCAGTTTATCTTCGACCTTCTATCGACGATCCTTCTATCTGAATACATGAACGCTTACAATATTTTTAAGATTAACTGATAAACATACGGAAATTTAGCACAATTAAGCTCAGTACAATCACTTCTTTGGGATAAATATTACTCATAATTTCATCAACAATACCTTTAGAGGGAGAAATTAAAAAATTATTACTATTCTTTTCCCATGCGAAAAATAAAACTACGTGGATCATATTATCATCAAAATACACCACAATAAGAGTTACGTAACCGAAATATAATAGACCGAACCAGACAACAACAAATACCAGTGGACTAGATTTTATGGAAAAGGGGTGACAGGAAGAGGAACATATTAGTTATTGAAATTTTAAGTACACTCGGAAGGAGAGAAGGGCATTGCATGAGATTTATTAAAAAATAGTGACACACCGCTCTCCCCATCGACTGCACTTTATTCAGATTTAAAAGAATACCGCATGCAAGAAACATACCTGTTGCAGTCTGAGGTGATCCAGTTTGTGCAGAAATGGGAGGCTTTTCTCTGGTTGTAGGAGGCAAAGAAGCTTCGGATGCTGAAAGAAAAATAGAATCACTAATTTGGTGCGGGGTTCAAATTTAGTATTTTACATAAAATACAAAGAATACGGTAACGCTAATTATTATTTGCCATGTTTCAAGCTTGGCATAGTTTTAAATTTCCGATTCACGCTACGTAAAACAAAACATACCCCGTGGTTAAAATCGAAGTTAATGTGGCATTTATTTTCAAATTGAAAATGTTGATATTATAGCTTCAGAGCTCACTGCACGGAGGACAACAAGCTCTTGGGTAATTTTTCAAAACTTATTGTTTTAGGAAGAGAAATTCTGACTTTGCTCATCTGTAATACGATTGAGGCGCGCTTGAGTAATGACTATAGGGATTTGAGATAATTAATAGTAGGGTCATTCCATTTTAAATCAACAAATTTTCAAAAATGTTGTTGCATCATCATTTTTGATTTTGATGAAAATATGCATGTGCATTCCTTTTATTTCCCAGACCTCAAAAAACTGGTTATTTTATTTTAGAAAAATTTACCCTTTGATATATAGGCCATTTTTGTTCTTGGCAACAGCAAAAATGGGGCATTTTGATGCTTTGTCTTATGAACTATAACTTTTTTCTATCAAAGATTTTGAGCTCAAACATAGCTCATTGGAAAGCTAAGAAAGAGATCTTTTTATATATGATATCAATAAATTTCAGATTTAAAAACAAATACTTAGTTTTTCTAGGTCAAAATGGGGGCGAAAATCTCATTTTTTAGCACTTTTGAAAATTAAAAAACCCATGAAGGGTTTAGAATAACAAGCCCTATGTTTTATCGTATATTAATATGCATGGTTACTTATTATATAAAAAAATGGCTTGATACTCCGCCCCCTTTATGAGACATGCCCCCCTCCCCCCTAAATTTGCAAATTTCAAAAAAATCCAGTTTTCAACGTTAAAAAAATGCATGTGGGCGATAAGGTAAAAATAATTTTACTTGTGGAATCCTAAGTTCTTTTTACCAGCTTTCTAATGAAACAAATGTGTTATTCAGAGGCGCTTGGCAGATTTAAGGGTCTGAATTTTCAAAAAATTGCACAGAAACAACACAATTAATATCATACTTTTTAATCTTTTTTTTATTTAAATGAAGTAATATATACCTTATTCTTTGCTTTAAATGCCAAGAAAAGACTAAGAAGAGTTATGAAGTAATTTATTTAAACTTTAATAAGACAGTTTAATATTTTTAACACCTGGGGATGCAGAAATTTGCCTGATTTGTAAACATCTGTTTGCCACCTACAACAAACTATTCAGACCTATCACTGGTCTGGAATTTTAATCCATACTTCATCCTTTTGTTGTTTTTTGGCAAAAAGATGGTTGTGTTCAAGCTGAAAGTTTTTGTAAGTGATCACCTGGATACAACACTACCACATTCTATGGTTTTCAAAATATCCTTGTTAGAAAACTGAAAGCGGACCACCCTTTAGTTTCAAAATTAACCTATTTTTCAGGTGGGTTTGCTGCACAACACAAAAATAGAAAGAACTTCATTTACTTGAGCCGCCATGAAGAGGACTTTGGTATAAAAGCAGAGTGACTTTTTTTTTAAATGGCAAGTTTAAATAAATTACTTCACAACTCTTCTTAGTCTTTTCTTAGCATTTAAATCAAATAATAAGGTACATATTATTACATTTCAATAAAAAAGAATTAAAAAGTATGAAAATAATTGTGTTGTTTCTGTGCAATTTTTTGAAAATTCAGACTCTTTTTCTGTCAAGCACCTTTGAATAACAAATCAACTTTTATTTCATTAAGAAAGCTGGTAAAAAGTACTTAAGATTCCATAAGTAAAATTATTTTTACCTTCTCCCCCACTTGCATTTTTTTTGGAGTTGAAAACTGGATTTTTTTGAAATTTTGCAAATTTAGGGGGGCATATCTCATAAAGGGGCGGAGTATCAAGCCATTTTTTAATATAATAAGTAACCATGCATATTAATATATGATAAAACATAGGGCTTGTTATTCTAAACCCTTCATGGGTTTTTTAATTTTCAAAAGTACTAAAAAATGAGATTTTCGTCCCCACTTTAACCTAGAAAAACTCAGTATTTCTTTTGAATACGAAATTTATTGATACCATACATAAAAAAAACTCTTTCTTAGTTTTCCAATGAGCTATGTTTGAGCTCAAAATCTTTAATAGAAAAAAAAATATAGTTCATAAAACAAAACATCAAAATGCCCCATTTTTGCAGTTGCCAACAACAAAAATGGTCTATATATCAAAGGGTAAATTTTTCTAAAATAAAATAACCAGTTTTTTGAGGTCTGGGAAATAAAAGGAATGCACATAATCATTTTTAAAAAACCAAAAATAAAAATGCGCACCCCATTTGTTGATTTAAAATGGAATGATCCAATAATAGTTTAATAAGTTATACTCTTAAAAACATATGATCGACATGTCTTTCCCATCAAAAGCTGTTAAAAGAGAAGTAAAGTTATTATCAAAGCGACAAATGTATATTTCTCCATCTCAAAAAAAAAAAAAAAAAAATCTTTTATCTTTTCTTCCTTAATAGAGTAAGTGCTCCAGTAGTCGGCTAGTCTCCAGTAGTCGGCCACAATGACATAAAACTCCTCATAAATAGTACATTTTTAATTCAAAATCAGATATGACGCATTCACACATTCATGTACCTATCCTCAATCATCAACCAGTGGCAATTAAGTTTTGGGTACTTTTTTTGAATTAGTAATGAGTCATTTCATTTTGAATGGTGTGCCCGTCATCCAAGATTGCGATTCTGCTTATTTTTCAGCTAAGATGATTCTGTGGCCGACTACTGGAGCATTTACTAGTGTTGACAACAGCTTGGATTTTAACATATATTTTTTTTTAAATTTCTGAAACAAGTAGGTGATTCACTATCAGAAAGGTTCATTCTAAAGTTTTACCTTGTTTTTGTTGCTGTATTGATAGCTGAAAGTTCTAGGTTAGCCAAGATCAACAATTGATCTCTTAAATAGCCGACTACTTGTGCTTTTACCCTATTTATTTAACTATTTAATGAATTTTATGCTTTTTTTTTTGGTAAAATATTTTGACCGATATAGTGAGAGTCATGCTATGAAGGAATGGATTACATCTATGTAAATCATTTCGATCCAATTTTGATGTTCTGTGCCTGTGTGAAACATTTTATTAGAAGGTGCAATTATCTTAAAATGAATCTTTTTAGCCGCATTTTTAACAGACAGTTCTTAGTATGCAGCAAAAATTGAATTAAAACAGCATGCGAATTTTATAAAATTAGTAGATCTTTTACAGTAACAGTAAAATGAGATATCATAGGACATCGTACAAGACTTTTATACCCTTATGCTCACTTGTTTCTCCTTGTGCAATCACGCTAGAGGTAACCCGAAAAAAATACTGAAACCTCCATTTCTTTACGCGTTTTCTAAAATAAATGATTTCGCATTCGTTTTGCAATTTCTTCGTTGTCTTTTAGGATGTAAGGTTTGATCTCTTTCTGAAAACTTTTTGCGCAAATTTCCATTTCAAAATATATATATTTCTCTTTGTGTATGCATGTAACTATTGTTTGAACCCCACTTACGTGTTTCTATTTAAAGTATAATTCTATCTTATACCATACAAAGTAACATAATATGCGTCATGCGTCTAACTAATAAGGAGATGCAATTTCGTTTTTGCAGTAGTTGTCCTTTCGAGAGCATGAATCGTTTTTAAAGATTACGAACTGTTAAATTTTTTTCATAAATATCACCAAATCTTTTGTTTCACACTCCCCATCCCCCTCTTTTTTTCATTTTAAGGAAGATATTAATGTGCATTAAAATTTTTGCATTTATTTATTTTCTACAAGAAATCGACACATACTCTCATTTTAATTGAAATAAGTTTCAGTTACAACGAATTGCAGAGAACTGGATATATTGTTCCTTGTAGCTGAAATTCAGCTACACTGCAAAAAATAAATTGTTTTTACAGTACAATACTGAAAGCAGAGGTTTCAGTTTAAAACTGTAAAAGTGCTGCAATAAAGTGTAAAACTAAATATTTTACAGTTTATTACTGTAAAATTAGTAAAACTTTACAGTTTATTACTGTAAAATTAGTAAAACTTTACAGTTTACTACTGCAAAAACAACAGTGAAATACTAGGAGCAGAGGTTCAAGTTTAAAACTGTAAAATGTACAGTAATAATCTGTAAAACTAGCAATTTTACAGTTTACTACTTAATTGGCAATTTGTTCAGTGTATTACTATAAAATTAGTTGTATTATACTGTAAAAAACAACATTTATTTTTTACAGTGTATAATAGAAATCATGCCATGTAACACTAACGAAATCTGGACTGAACATTTATTTCGTTGAAATCAATATTTCGTTTTATTGGTGTTCGCTATGGGAAAATTTCACTGTACTCTCATTCAAATACTTCACAAGCCTAACACGAATACACACAAGATACATCCCCTGAAATAATAATTCTTATAAAATGTTCGAAAACTCAAGTTTCCCTTGCCAAGAATATCCCACAGAGAGATCGGAAACATATTTTCCAGTGCAGGGCAAAATAAAGAGAAACCGACATATTTCCCTTCACCCATTATTTATTCCCGGCGAAAGGCCATTCCTAGAGTCCAGTGCGATAAAAATCGATACCTACTCTGTCGCAGGAAGTTGAGATGAGCATAGAGCACTTCCCCGTTGTAAGGATTGGTCAGCCGGCTGAAGTCGTCCCTGGTCAGCTGACACAGCTCCCGGCCTATCACGTTGAAGCGGCTAGCGTCCACTTCATGAAGATTGTACTCTTTTACTGCCCACTCCAGCCATTGCTTTACATGATCGGTGTTCCAGAGCACTGGATCTGAATGGGGGGAAAAATCTAGGATCAGTATTTGGATGAGGAGAAGATATTAGCTAAAGTACAATAACTTGGCATTGATACGATATTGCATCAGCTTGGGATAACAGAAACTCATCTCAGGTTATGTATCGTTAAGGGAGTAAACTTTAATCAGAAATTAATATTTACATTTATTTTTAAAATAATCTGTAGTTCAGAATAAGCTGAAGCATATCCCCCTCCTCCCAGCTTTACTTTCCTTAGGCGTACGAAAAAAAGGGAAGAACAATTATCCTGATCTCTTAACCGTTGATATGTAAGGTGTTTGTATCAAAATCAGCTCAGCAAGTGAATTTCAAAAGATTTCATTTCATAATTTGATATTTCTTAGTTGATAACTATGGAACTTTATAGCAATTTGGAACGCATTCAGCTCGATCGAGTAGAAAATCTCTCTCCAACACGAGCTGGTGACGGTAAAAAATAGTATAAGACCACAACAAATGTGTTTTAATAAAGTTTATTTCTCACTCTGCTCCTCCTCCCTTCTGCCTTTTTTTAGGAAATATATCATTTTGACTTCAACTTTTTGAATTGTTAATAAGTCAAAAAAATATCTTCACTATAGTTAATAAAACTCTTGTTGGAAGATCATATATTTTGAACACAGCTGATTTTTTCTTTCAAGCACTAAAACATGTCTTGAAAACTCGTTTTAAAACATATGTTAAAAAATATATAATAATAACTCTATTAAATATAAGGTAGATGTTTTTCTTTTTCTTGAACTTCAACCGTTTTCTCCTTAATATCCAAATTTTATGTACAATGTTTAATATCAGAAACTTTTTGCAATCTTCTTTCAAGGAATATAAAAATTTCTATGATTTACACTTTAAAGAATTAATTTCGGCGTCGGGCAGTGTTCTACCATCGGTATGTTGATGAGCCACGAGGTAATATTAAAGGGGCTGCTTGTAATGCTTTTAAATTAGTCAATCCATAATGTTAAGAAATGCTGTAGCAAAGCCAAGTAGCTTAGCTTTCCTTGCATTGACACTATGCTGGCAAAAAAGAAACTTGTACAAAACACGTTTTGAAACACTGCTGTAGAAAAGACAAGTTGTTTTTCTTGCATTAGCACTACGCTGGCAAAGAAGAAACTTGTACAGCACACACGTTTTGAAACACTGCAGTAGAAAAGACAAGTTGTGTGCTTTTCTTGCACTGACACTACGTCAGCAAAGAAGAAACTTGTACAGAACGCATTTTTTAAGCTTGTTACGTAAACTAACTTTAAAAACAGGAGGAAACACGGAAATAAGGTTGGAAGGGGGCACCGGAGGGTAAAAAGGAATTTCCTCTCGTACAATTTTACAGAATAAAGTTCTAAGGAAGTTATATTATTTTTATTAGCAATAATATTATTATTATTTGTATTCTTAACGGCCAACTAATCTGCTTTAAAGCACATAAATATTGTGCAATAACTTACTCCGACTGCAGACGTAAAGTCTCGAACGTCACCATTATCTTAATTGATTAAAATTACATGTGATAATACACATGTTTTATTTTTATGTTTTTACTATTAACTATTTATATCAATCAAGAATTGAAAAATGTATCAATCAAGAATTGAAATATTTATCAATCAAGATTTAAAAAACGATTTGCGATGTTGTGTAAAATGGATTTAAAAACCAGTGAGTGAAATGTCTTCTCTTGCACTGAACTCCCACTTCAATATTACTTCTATCAATCAAAAATGGTTTTATTCAAATATGCTTTGCGTTTATGTGTGTGTGTGTTTAATGCATACAATAATTTTTAAATCCTTGTTTACAATAAGGAAAACGGAATTAAAAATTATTCAATGGGATAATTAAAAAATTTTTATTGATTTTATAAGAGATACGTGGCTCCTGTGCCCCCCCCCCTTCCCCCAAAATCCGTTACTGTTTATAAACAACAGGGAAAATTGTCTTTGCATCGAATAAAGCTTATTTTGATATTACTTTTGGAAAAATAAGGGAAGGAAAGAAAGAAAAGAAAAGCCTATATGCATAACATCTCCACCGCAAAAGCCACCAGTCAGTCCCATTTACTCCCATATTTACTCCCATGAATTTCATAAACACCAACTAGTATCGTGAGAACGCTCGAGTGGGCAACAATGAAAATCATCGTCCATTTCGCAGTCTATAGAATTCCATGAATGCGGGGCCCTCAGTCGGAATAAGAGGAAGCCGTTATGGGTCGCGCGACTTCTTCACGGGTGGTCGTGGCGAAGAGGGCCCGCGTCAGGCACAGTTGGGGTCGATCGAGCCATCCATGCAGCGGAACCAATCCAAAGTCATGAAGCGAGAACGATATGATACATTTTTTTAAGATAGTTTTTGCTACTGAATCTTTTTTTTTTTTTTTTTGCATTACGTTATGCTTGTACTCTACTTGCATAGTATGAGAATTGGCGAATTTGAGATTTTTTATGTCACCAAACTGATGAAAACTACTATATTGTAAAAAATGAATGTTGTTTTTACAGTATAATACTTTTACAGTACTAAACTGTAAAATTGCTAATTTTACAGTCTATTACAGTGCATTTTGCAGTTTTCAACACTATGCATATACATATACATATATATATATATATATATATATATATATACAGGGTGTCCACTCCAATCGTGGACCAATAGCTAATTTCTAAACCGTTAGAGATAATCAAATAGTTTATTTAGGAAAAAATCTCCAAATTACGAAAGGAATTTTGGGTCCATTCAATGTTTTTCAAAAAATCAAATTTTTGAAAGAGTTACGAAATTTTAATTTTATAACAGCCCCCCAGTCCTATCAATCATATTTAGTAAACATTCTTGACACTGTAACGTTTAAAACGAAAAAAAAAATCACTCTTCTACCACAAAAATTGACCGAGTTATGACGTTTTGAAAAATCCAGATTTGGCATTATTTCATGACGTCATCGAGAGATCGCTCAAGGACCGTATGCGAAATCCTTCAAATCTTGATTTTTCAAAACGTCATAACTCGTCAATTTTGTGGTAGATAGAGGGATTTGGAGAGAGATAGAGGGGTTTTTTAAACGTTACAGAGTAGGTCAAGAACAGTTTTACTAAACATGATTGCATAGGACTGGGGGCTATATAAAGGCTATAAAATATGTTTTGCGCGTAAGCGCGCAGCGAGAGATCCGCGCGTGTGAGTTTTTGGAAAAGACATTGAAATGGACTCCCTAAAAATGCCTTATCGTAATTTGAGATGTAGGTTTCGCCTAAATATAACTAGTATGCTATATCTCTAACGTGTTGAGAAATTAGCTATTGGTCGCACGATTGTGAGTGGACTAAACCCTGTATATTATCATATATATATATATAATAAATATGATATGAATATATATATATATATATATATAATATATAATATATTATAATATATTATATATATATATAACCGTCATTTACATATATAATATATAAATACAATATATATATATATATTATATTAAATATATATATATATATTAAATATGATTAAATATATATATATATATATATAATATATATATATATATATATATATATATATATAATATATATATATATATATATATATATATATATATGAATGGCGTAAAAACAGAATCCAGTTCATATATGTAGATGCGTCAGATGTATGCCTAGAACCGACCCTTATCCTTTAACACGAGCAAAGAAAAAAACTTGATTGACGCCACACTTCTATAATCCATCAACTGAGTGTATGGATTCTGTTATTTCGATTCAAAAAATAAGCCATCATTCCAAGTCACTACGACTGCTGCTTTCTCCAATAGCGGACAGAGAAAATCTCCTCTCTCACTAAGTACATAAACGTAGATCGCATTCGTGGATAAATAGTGGGGACTAAGTTAGTGGAAAAATGTATATTTAGTCTTTTATATATAGTATATCGTTTTACTTTTGATGATTTCAAGGTATTCGCCTTACTTACAGTGATATATTTTTCAATTATCACGTAACAATGTGATAAGATCATATTCAACGTGATAATGTCAATTATCATAACAGTTCTTCGTTTTACTCTTTGTACAGTATGTGAATCAAAATAAAACAGAAATTGGAGATTTTTTTTTCCTTAGTAAATTTACGTAGAATAAAGCTAAAATAATCAAGAAAGTTTCTGTCAAGAACTAAACGAGCCTACTTTCCCGTACATCGACATCGGCATTCTAGCATCTGATCATTATTCTCTTGATTATCTAAGACTAAAAATTATGTCAAACATACCTTTTTAGCACGTGAAGCTGATTTCTAAAAGCAAAATATACCCCTCTCATCAGATGAAATAGACACATAAAAAGTAAATAAATGAATAAATAAAGTTTTGTCGCACCTTTTAAAGAATGTAACTGTTACAGTTCTTCCGTAGAAAAATTCCTCAATTGTTTTCAAAAAAAAAATTAAAAGTACAAAGTACATCAAAACACATTTTATCAAAGAAAGAAAAAAAAAAGAAAAAAAAACTCGTCCGTTGATAAAATGTCTCGAATTTCACTTTTAATCCGTTGCCAGTTGTTAAATATAAATAAAGAATAAAATGCCCTCGTGAATGAAACATTTTTGTTACAAAAAAAATCGTCTGCCAAAAATAATAATAATAATAATAATAAATTCAATAAAACAAATGAATAAATAAACAAAAAATCGTCTGCACAGTCAGTCATTTTTTTTCGGACTGTTTACTCAAAAGTTATTAGGGGTGACAGCTTGCTTGAGCGGTTCAATGTTGAACGAAAAATTGTTCAAATCGGAAATGTAAATACGGGAATGAAGTATCCTTGAAAAGTTCTTTCCAACAAAAAAAAGTTTGTTCAAATCGGACTGTTCATTAAAAAGTTAGTATCGCGGGACCGGTTGTTTGAACGGCTCAAATTTGAACCAAAAATTGTTCAAATCAAAAAATCAAATATGGGAATGAGCTGTACTCGCCGAGATCTTTCCAACAAAAAAAAGTTTGTCCAAATCGGACTGTTCATTCAAAAGTTATTAGGGGGGACAGACAGACCGACCGACGACCGACCGACCGACCGACACACAAATTCCCCATCTCAATACCCTACTTTCAAATTTTTAATTTTTCGATATTCATTTTACCTTTTATTTTTTTCACTTGGCGATATTTTTTTTGACTTGGCGATATTTTTTAACTTGGCGATATTTTTTGGACTTGGCGATATTTTTAGATGCATTAAGCTACTTTTAATACTTTTTTCGTCTTTCTTTTATTTTTAACGGGAAAGTAGGCTAAAAACGGGTTTTTGGGAAAAAAAAGTTTGAAAAACTTAAAAATGAAAAAAAAAAAAACGATAAAATATCGAAAAAAGGCAGCTTGGGGGTAGCCGAATTTCCCTTTAAAATAACCGTTTTTTCTTTTTTTTATTTA
>JAXGGA010008442.1:0-56942 GCA_038373865.1 Uloborus plumipes
GTAAGGTAAAATTTTTTCTCAGATTTTGGATCACTTGACGTGGAATGACCCTATATGCTTATCTCTAACGGTTTAGAAATTAGCAATTGGTCCACGATTGGAGTGGACACCTTGTATATCAGATTATTAATGGTGGCTGGGAGGCGTTAAAAATGTCGTGGTCACAAAGTCCTCCAAGTGAAACGATACTTCTGGGGGTGCTGGGCCTAGGGTTTGCTCGACCCTAGTTTCTGGTTCAAAATCAAGAATAGAGCGCTCTTCAGGGCCCTATCCCGGTTAAACCACGAAGCTGTGGTAGGTACGGGGGACCCTGGAGTGTGAAATGAAATGTATATCAGATTAAATGCAATTATTTATTTTATTTCCAAAAGGCATAAAACAGAGTGAACAATTCGAAACATAGAAAATCTAGGGACATAGATAAATAATAGTGTTTTTTAGGAATTTTTTTTTTTCATTTGCGTAATAATCTGCAGAAATGGTGTCAGAAGCATCTTTTGTGCAGTGCAGTGTAATTTATTTTGTTGTTACATTTCAGTTTAATCTTAAATCACATTTAAAATTCTAGCATTTTGAAGCTGGGACACGTCATTTTCTCCTTCTTCTGACAAAGATATTTTTTTTGGTGTTATTTATAAATGGATTATACCTAATCAATTGATACTTGATGGCACAAAATTAAATGGAGAATCAATAAAAAATACACTTAATGGGTGGTAGTTATTAAAATTGATTTTAAAAAAATCTGGTATGGACTCCACACTACTTCCTTTTACGTGTAAATTTCTTAGTTGTTGCCTTAAGTGTTAAAAAAAGTGCTTGGAGTGAGCAAGGTAACAATTCAAATATTTACTCCCCTAATCTGCCACGAAACAATGCAAACAATATTTTACAATGGTTAATTTTCTAAATATTGCTGATTTTAATATCATTCAGTGAATTTTTCGCAAAATTGTATCGCCAATACGCCAAGTTGAACCCAAATTCAAAAAATAATTTTTTCGCCAAATTTGTCGCCAAGTTGGCGTCAAACACTTGGCGACCAAAAGCTTGGCGACATATCGCCAAGTGGTCGCGCCAATTCATATCACTTGAGTCTGCATTAAAATTAACACTGATTTGCCCCAAAAAAGGGGTAAAACACCCCCTTGGGAACATTCAAATGCAACCACCAGGGCCGGATTAAAGAATATTTTCGCCCTAGGCCAAACTTAGAAACTACGCCCCACCTCACACATCCAACCCCTATTAAAATTGAATCTCCCCCTCTCCGACCCATTTGATGAACTGATTTAGGATTTTGTTTTGTCTTTCTTTCCTCCTTTTTTTTTTTTTTTTTTGTATTCCTCTGTCAATGCTTGAAAAAGAAAAGTCCAAAGGTGGTTCCTCGGGAATTTGTCGAAATTGAAACTTTCAAAATGCAATTTTATGCCATTTATCGGAAAGTAATGGGACAACTCGCAGCAGGCCAATTCAACGCGCAATTTTAACCCATTAATGCCTAGCGTCCCTTTTTAGGGACGGTCCAAAAAAAGGGTCTGAATTTCCCCAAAATACACATTTCAACCAAATAATAGTGTTCAATGAGTACCTCGGTATTGTTTCAATTCGTTATTAACAGATTGCAGTACATAACCATTGTAAAGTGTGTTCTGTAGCAATTTTAATATGATCTTCATCAAAAATGACATCGTTCACAATCTCAAGAAAAAAAACTGAGTTTTCAAAGTGATTCCCAGCTTCCCAGTTTATGTTAATTGCTGATTTTATTTCTTCTTATAAAATGTCTTCTTAAATATAATATCGTAGGCAGAAAAAAATTTTAGCAAAAAAAGTATGTACCCTCTGGGGTCTATCAACTTTTAAGGGACGATGTTTCTTTCCTTAATAAAAAAATTATTTTTTACATAACATTTTTTTTATTATTTTTCCTGTTCATTAAACACCGTTTGTAACCAGTTTTCAAAATATCTTTGGAAAAAAAAAATGTCAGGCATTAATGGGTTAAAGATTATTGATTTTTTTAATTTATTGATATTTATTATTTTTTTATTATTTATAAAGCAAAATTGTAAGTGTTTTGTTACATTCGAAGCAAAATATACGTTGTAGAAACGATCTTTTCTCCTGGATTATTCTAATTTTTAAGCTGAATTTAATGGTATAGTGATCCAGTTAAAAATCCCGATCTCACAACGTATATTTTTCTTTGAATGTTACAAAATACATACTGTTTTGCCCTAAAAATGTCAGTCGCTTACCTCTGCCCCCCCCCCCCAGGTAAGTTTTCGAAATTGAAGTCCTACATAAGTAAGTTTGATTTAGCTTTGATGATGTTAGATAAAGGAATGAGTTTGATGACTCCTCCTCACCCCTTTCGAAACCTAAAATTTTGACGAACTTTAACCCTTTAACTGTCAAGTTATTCTGATGATTTGGGTGCACAAATTGTCATTTTTTTTTATTCCAAAAATCAAATGTTTAGTACAATATAAACTATACTAAGGAGTTAAAAATTAAAATTTTAAAGCACATGGGTAAAATATTTAAAGTTTTGTAGCATATTTGCTTGAGGCGGCTGCCACTCAACATGGCAGTTGGAAAGTTCGCTTTTAGTGTGAGCATTATTTTCTAAAAATGAAAAAAAATTAATTATTTTCAAAAAGTTAAATAAATGGAAAAAATAAAAGTGAATACCTTTCAGTAATTACAGCGGTTTTATATCTCTGATTTAGTGGTTTTATCTTGGTTTTGAGTGCTTTGTCTTTGTTTTGTTATATATTTCTGATTTTACTAAAAATTGTCAGTCCTTTCTTTCTCTTACTTAGTTTGGATTTTAAACATGACCTATGTGTGTTTTAAAATGTTTTTAATATTATTGGTTATCATCGTTTGGCGCAGTATAGCCTATAAAGGTTCTTGTGCCAGTAAACCCAAAATAACCGAACCAAACCAGTCGGGTTTGACAAAGAGATGAAGCCGAAATAAACGTCTGCCGATATATATTCGGGTATAACAATACGATGCACTCAAAAAAAAAAAAAAAAAATACCCCGAGTAATACTCGGGCGTGACATTTTCGAACACCAGTGCTTTGCCCGAGATTATCTCGGGCATGACAGTTAAAAAGTTAATGATGCTTTGGAAAGGCGGAAATCGGGAGAGCTCTAGAGAGCTCTCCCGAGATCCTAAAATACACTTTTAGACGATTGAGTTCAGTAATTCACTTCGGTAAAGGTGTCGGAATTGAAGTAATGAAAACAATTAGACGATTTGAATAGTGTTTAGATGAGGACTGAATGCCGAAAACGGGGGGCTCTTTAGGAATATTTATTTTCATTGAGACCCAAAACACGAGATTTTAGACAATTTTTAATGAGGTGGGAAAGGCCTGAGACCAGGGTCACTTCCCGAAAAAGTTTTCGATCTTGCGGTCTGAAAACGAAATTTTAGATGATCTGTTATGGTGTGGAGGTGGGGCGCTTGAGAGCTTTCCATAGAGAAAAAATTTCGAAATATGCATTTGTAAAAATTCTAATGCATCTATAACAGTGCTGCGTGAAGAGATGGGATTTGGGAACTCTTCTCTTGTTAAGAAGTTTTTTAAACTTTAGGAGGGTTTCAAATGTTGGGAGGAGTCGGGGTGAGGATCCTCTTTGATAAATCTGTTGAAATCAGATAAATGAAATTGTCGAAAATTTTCGATGGTGTAAGGGGAAAAAATTGGTTTCTGGACTCTCCTCAGAAAATTTTCGACATTTAAGTCCTAAATGCGAGGTTGAAGATCACTGCTGATGTTATGGGAAAAGATGGGGTTCGTTGAGTCTCACTCGGGAACTTTTTAAAATGGACGTTTCACAAAAAGCAAGATTAGATGATGTTTGAAGGTGGAAATTGAAGCGGATTCAGGGGATCTCCCATGGAATGTTTCTGAAATTAAAATTATTAAAACACAATTTTAGTCTGCTTTGGTGACGTGAATTTAAGGGATTATGCTCAGAAACGCTCCTTTCCCTTATTTCACTACGTCGCTAAACTTTTATTTATTCTTGAAAATATGTTGTAAAACATCTTGTCTCACGCTTTCTTTTTCAAAAAACAGTTTTTCCCCCCCCCACAATGAAATTGAAAAACAAACGTCTGTGGCCTTAAAAAAAAAAAAAGAATAATAATGTTTTGGGCTGAGGAGATAATTAGCAATAATAGCTTAAAGTAATTTTTAATTTATTTTGTTTAAATTTAAAAAGCATGGCTCTTGAATTTCTTGATACACTTTTGTTTTTCTTTCATTTTCTACATTAGAAAGATTAGAATGTTGATGCTCCTTTCCTCACAATTGTTTTATTCCTCTCTTTAATTGTTCTTCTATTTAAAACATATTTCAAGGCATGTCATGATTTTTGTCCGCTTTGTTTTGACCTTCATTAAAATATTTTGAAAAATAATATGTTGAAAGTGAACGCCAATAACTGATATAATTACAAATAAAATATATAAAATTGTGCATTAGAAATTATTTATTAGGAACTTGATAAACGATGCATGTGTCTGTTGAGAACTAAAGCAGTCTAGGGTAAATATTTTGAGTACAAAATAAGCAATATTTGTAGCATCGGAGCTCGGACGTGAGGTCATTGCTATCTCTCCAAAATTTTCTTATTCGGCAAATGATGCGTCAGTTTGGCAAATTTGGAAGCAAATTTAATAAATTTTTATAAGGGTGTCTAATGTCTCTTTTCGTTAAATGTTGGAACTTGTGTAGGCTCGTATTTTGTCATTCGGCAAAATTTGAAGTTCATTCGGTAAATTGATTAATATGAACAATTTCGAAAAATTTAAACTTCGTACGCCCCTGTGGGTTGACAGTCTTAAATAAATATAAATTAATAAATTATTAATTGCAAAACAAACTTACTGACATGATTCAAAGACATCAAGAGAAAAATTATTTCATAAATAAGTTTTATAAAAGACCATTTTCTATACCATGGCTGTTACTAATTTTCCTGTGTGCTATATTTTCAAGAAATGATTGCTCAAATCGAAGGTATTGAAAAGTATTTGCTTTGACCAGAATTATTTCGACTCAAGTTTTACGCTCCCTACCTTTCAATTTTTTTCTCCTGCTCAGGGGGCAGGTTGCAATCCGTTCTAATTGACCATTTTTCTCCAGATACTAGCGTGCCGCGTTCTTTTTTTTTTTTTTTTCTTTCTTCCATTCTTTTTTGTGCATTTGTTTATTTTATCAACGAGCCATAAATATTTTTTTTCCTCCTCAATATGCGCCCTTTCCAGCTTGCGCCCCTAAGCCAGGTCCTAGGATGGCCTAATGGGTAATCCTGCCCTGGCAACCACAAGGGGAGGTGCACAACTAGACCATCCTCAGAGCTTACATACCAAGCTAGAAGCTTCTACGGCATATAGTTTTTGAGTTATGCGACGCACATACGCACGTACATACGCACATACATCCGCACATACGTATATACAGACGTCACGAGAAAACTCGTCCTAATTAACTCGTGGGTGGTTGAAAAGGATTTTTCGGCTGCTTATATGTTGGTAGGTACATATGCACGTGCTGACAGCTCGAAAAAACTACTGAACATTCATTCGGGGGTGAGCAAAATCAAAATTTAGACTCAAATTTGAGTGATTTATTTTCGCGATCACAATACTTCCTTTACTACGTAAAAGGAAGTAAAAATCTAAAGTCACGGACATGATTTGTACCATTTTCGTCGGAATGACCCATATAACGCAGTAAGTAACCGCTCCTAAGGCAAAATCATGCAATATACCGCCAACTCTTATTCCATCAAAGGACTGCAGTTTTGTGCTTATTGGCACTTGTCAAAATGGAATAAGATTAACCGAGCTGACGAGTGCCAATAAGCACAAAACTGCAGTTTTTGGATGGAACAACCGAGTTGGCGGTATATTGCATTTAAATATTTATTAGATTTATTCACCTGATTTGAATCTAGCAACATTAACTCTTCACTAAAAGATTCAACTCACCAGTTAGTGATTTTTTGATAGTAGCCAAACTTTCTACAACGATATGCATATGAAGATTCTGAAATTAAAATGTAATAATTGACTTAAAAGCACTAAATGATAGTTTGCCAACTGGAAAAAAAAACTTTATTGTAGTTTTTCTTCTCCTGACTAAGTAATGAAATGACATACAGAGCCATTTCATGCTCTGATACTAAATAACTGCAATTTTTAAAAAATCACTAGTTTTGAAATATAGTGCAAATTAACTCGATTTTGCTCAAAAGTGCATATACAACTTTTGTGCTTAGCACAGCAGTATGATATTTATGCAAATTTTTTAGCATACTTTTTGGTTTAACTTACTTTTGGACAGTCATACGTCAAAAACCCCAACCCTGCTAGAAAACAGTTCGTTCGCTTTTGAAGGAGAGTGGCATTTTCAAGTGCTTGAGGTCTGAAAAGGTAATATAGTGCGTGATTTGATTTCTTCAGAGATCTGTAAAATCTGTACCTCAGAACCCAGAAGGACGTAGAGGAAGGGTGGGTATAGCGGCCACCCTAAGGAACATCTTTTTTTTTCCACCCCAAAACTTTATTGAAACATTTTATAAATCTCTTCAACATTTAGTATGGTTACTCAAGCCTGATTAAAAATTATAAACAACTTGATTTTAAAACTTTATTTGTATAAAATTTTTACTTTACCAAAAGCTGTCAAAGTGGCCACTTTGCCCCACTATGTAGGGCAAAGTGGCCACTGCCTAAATAGATTTATATAGTATGGAAAAAATAAAAAGCATTTAGTTTCAGAACTCAGAACAATTGTATTAGGGTTTTAAACAAAAATAGGCATTACTAAAAGTATGTGAAGTTATAAATCACTGGTATTTACATAAATCACAAATAAACTCATCGTCCTCCTCTTCGGCTCCTGTGCAGACTTCGTGAGCCCATTTGAGGCACCCAGAACATCTAGTCCAGCCTTCGTTGTCTTTAGATTTCGAGTAACAATAACCGCAGAATATCAATCGACGTCGCTGACGGCTGTGGCCACTTTGCCCTCTAGCGCGCCATTTTCGAAAGAATAATATTTCACGTACAACCCGCTGTAGTTTCTACGGTTGAGACATATGAATTCAAAGCTAGAAACATGGTGTTTTGCACCATTGATGTAAAATTTACTTCACCTAGTCCTACAATAAACTAAAGCGAAACATGTGATGCACTTACCTAACATCAGAAAGCCGAAAAAGTGAAAAATTTGCGATATGTACGTGAGTTTGCGTCTGAGCGGCACTAAACTATAACACAACAACAACGGCTGCCGGGCGAGTAGTTGAGTCTATTGCTGCTAAGCTGCAGCAATATATAGGGAGGAAAACTTCAAGTGGCCACTTTGCCCGCAGTGACCACTATGCCCACCCTTCCCCTAAGTCAAAAAATGTCGATTTTTATTTTTGTTGCACTGTATGTAGAATATTATTCCGCATGACCCATGAGAATGTTATTTCAGAAAAGAAATTCCTTCACAATTACTTAGCAGCGTCAAAAGAGCGCGAGTCCCATGGAAAGTGACGAAAATGGACTTACGTTAATCTGGTTCTCAGGTACAGAAATTGTACTTTAAACTTTTGAAGAACAAGCGCTTCGCAAAATTTCTCGTGTTTTGAGATTTCAATCCTTTTACATCTCATAAATATTTGAATATCTTTCGCACACGTAAATTGTTTCTTTCGACGCACCTCAAATCGGCGTATTATTTATCCCATTGTGTTTAATGTGGTCAGATTTTCTGCCGCAACCAGGGGTCAAAATTTAAAAGCGGTTAGTTTCATGGGAGGTGCTTCTGTCTGCCGGACAAACAAGAACATTAGCGAAATTTCACTTGGTGTTGAGTAGTGTAATCTATTTATCAATATAGATCTAGTATCAATATAGTCCAGTCAATCTGTGCAAAAATTAGAGCTAAAATCGCAAACCACGATATAGTTCTGAATTTTTAATACGTTGTTTAGGTCCCTCAGGGTAGTTTAAATCTAAGTTTGCACTTTTCTAAAATCTGTGTTCGCTGCGAAACTCGCAAAAAACTGCGAAATTTTCGGACTTTTTTCAGTTTTTCCTTTATAACTCCTAAACTATGCAACTTTTGATGATACATAGGAAAGTGAAGAAAAATGCTTATTTAAAAAAATAAAACAATAATTAAATTTTTTACATTTTAAGGGAAATTCGGCGCATAAGTGAAATATATATCTTTAGAGCGAGGCATAAACAAATGATACTATCATCATTTTGCTATGGAATGTGCTGGGACTGTTTAAAATCGTCGTATAACTGAAAAAGGCGCATAAATGAGGCGACGTATAAGTGAGAGTTCACTGTATATTGATAAATAGATTACACTACTCAACACCAAGTGAAATTTTGCTAATACCCATTCACTGACGGAAGTCGGACTTTTTTGAACGTACACTGTTAAAAAAAACCTCAATTTTTAGGAAGTTTTTTCCTGATTTTAACAGAAAATTTCTCTTTTCGCTTCAAAACGTATCTTTTCCTTAAAGAAACAGAATAATTCCGTGAATCACCGATCATTTTTTCCCGGCGCCAGACGTGGAAACCAGTGGCGGCGCCAGCTATGGGGCAGGGGGGGCAACTGCCCCCCCGTCGGAAACGTCTTGCCCCCCCATCGGGGAAATTTTCTAACTTCGTCGGAAAATCCGACGATCAAATTTTCTAACAGAAATCTGAATGCCGAAAATTTTTCCGATCCCGACGGAGTAAACAATTTTCAATAAAATAATTCAATAAAAAAAAACTATATTTTTTTTTCTAAAATATTCTTTATTATATTTTACAGATTTTAATGTTATATTAAAAATTTATTTTGAACAACTATATTATTTCTGTGGAACATTAGGGGTGTAAATATTTTACATTTTTTTAATATTATATTAATTTATTATATTTTAAAGAAGTCTACTTAAGAATTTCGAACGTTAATATCTCATTGTTAATATTTAAAATATTTTATTTTTATATTTATGTATTTTACGATTACGCGTCACACAATTTTAACAGAGAATTCTAACGTGATGTCTCGTACCCTTTGATCGAGTTAAGTATAAAACAAGTATGAATTTTTATTTTGTTTATATTTTTGTACTTTTATAGTGTTAAAATATTATTTATTTAAAACACTGTACTTAATGTATATAGCAACGAGTTAAAAATTAAAATCTACACCCTTGTGTTTAGAGGCGAGGAAAAAAAGTATTGATACTTCTTTTTCGCTTATATTTTTCACTCTCAAGCAGACTAGTTTATAAGATAATTCTTTTTATTCATTAAGTTCAATTACACTTCATTTGTTTTTCATTTTCTTTATCATTTAATATTTTCGTTTTGTGTATCTCTGAAATTTTTTCGGAAAATAAAATTGTAGATGTACATACATCTTCATCCTTTTTTTTAGTTTCAATCCTGATTGTAAACCCCAGACGCAACAACGAAGTGGGTTGACGTGTATAAAGTTGACGTGTCTGTGTATTTGTCGATCTGTCTGTGGCACTCTACAGGCTGCTCGGATGGACCGTTTCGAAAAAAAAAATTGTTTGAAAGGAGAGTGTTCTCAGCTAGATCGCGTTTTCGAATGACATTAATGAATGAAGATATTAATTAAAAACCTTTAAAAGGTTTTCCCCGATTTTTGAAGAGAAAAAAAACAAGAGAAAAGTAAAACAACAGTATCAAAATGAAAAAAAAAAATTCTGCATCTGATAGAATGTGTTTGAAACTTCCATGTTATTTCGAATTCGAAGGCTAACGTTTTTTAGAAAATGCGGCTAAACCTTAAATTTACGCAATAAGAAGCCGATGTCATTGTTGGCCTACGAAGAAAGAAAACTCAATGATTTAAAATGATTTTCTGTTGTCATTTTATATTTGTTAACAATTAAAATACTTGTAATTGATTTTAGTATGAGGTTTTAAAAGAATATTCAATTTTCCCTCTTTATTCTGCTTTTGCGACTAGCAAATTTACTAGTAAGGATTATCGTTCCTTTTCCGCGTTTACCTGGTCCTCTTGAAAACAACTGAATGTATTTAAATTTAAAATGCTTTTTGATCAGTGTAGTTCGTTTTAATATGAGGTCGGCACTTAGGGTCTAGGTTTTTTTATTTTTTAAAATTTAATCCTAATACTTGTACTGTTTTGTTTTGGGTTTATGGTCAGAATGATTACCTTTTATGCGAATGCACCATAAAAAATTAAAACACTGGAGAACGGGGGGGCTTTTAATTTTTAAATTATAACTGTGTCCCCCTGTCGGGCAAGCTTGCCCCCCTGTCGGGCATTTCCTAGAGCCACCTCTGGTGGAAACTTGGACGCTTGCCAAAACATATAGCTTTCGAATGTAGTGCGAGACCGATGGTGTTGTGATATATGTTGTGAAGCCATTTTGCTTTAATTTGAGATTGCTGTGGAAAACTTAAGCTGGATTTATAGCGTTCCCCCAATTATTTTGTGCCGTTAGAAGACTTGTGGAAAAATGATCTTTTCACGCTCCTGGAAGTCATGTGATGATTCTATATGCCGCTTTGGATACACTTCGATGCATCCGCTTTTTAGGGTCGGCCCAAAAAAGGGTCTGAATTTCCCCCAAATTGAACATTTCAACCAAATAATAGTGCTCAATTAGCACCTTGGTATTGTTTCAATACGTTATCAACAGATTGCAGCACATAACCATTGTAAAGTGTGTTCTGCAGCAGTTTTAACACGATCTTTATCAAAAATGACATCGTTCACAATCTCAAGAAAAAAAGCTAAGTTTTCAAAGTTATTCCTAGCTTCCCAGTTTATGTTAATTGCTGATTTTATTTCTTCTTATAAAATTTCTTTTTAAATATTATAGCGTAGGCAGAAAAAAATTATAGTAAAAAAAGTGTGTACCCTCTGGGGCCTATCGTAACTTTTAAGGGACGATTTTTCTTTCCTTAATAAAGCAATTATTTTTTATATAATATTTTTTTAATTATTTTTT
The DNA here is from genome assembly GCA_038373865.1 of Uloborus plumipes. Lineage (NCBI taxonomy): Eukaryota > Metazoa > Arthropoda > Arachnida > Araneae > Uloboridae > Uloborus > Uloborus plumipes. The sequence continues at coordinate 11,052 of JAXGGA010008442.1, forward strand.
ATATAATATTTTTTTAATTATTTTTCCTGTCCATTAAACACTGTTTGTAACCAGTATACAAAATATCTTTGGGAAAAAAATGTCAGGCATTAATGGGTTAATACTAAATGCTAAGCTATATTACATATTGATGTATTATAAGTATCTAAAAGCGTATTTTTTAGTTTTTTTAAACCAGTTTAAAAATTATTCCTTGGAAGCGATTTCATTAAAAACAAAAAATATCGTCAATTTTCAGAGTCCATTTCTTTAAGTGTTGATCACTATGAACACCATAATGTAAATATATGAAAATAGAGGAAATCAGTAAAAATACAGGATTTTTAAACTTAAAATTTAATACGACAATTTTTATTGGCCTCATTGGCACAACATCGCCATCTACTGCCGTCGTTCTGACAACTTTTCAAAGAGATCAAAGACACGTTCACTTTTACAACTACTACAAAAGTGATACCCTATATTAAAATCAAATACCCAAGGCTACTACTAAACTAAATACTAACGTTATCGCAAAACTATCATAGTATTTTGAAACAATAAAAGTTACAATTAAGGTTTACCGACAAACCGAGATAAGCCTTGGCTTGAAATGTCGCATTTAAAATTGATTTGAACAACAATGTAACGATTTTAACAGTTGAGCAAAAAATTTAACTTTTTCAAACTTCAATCGCTTATAAGTCGCTTAAACGTGGATTTTCGAGATTCTCGTTACGCGGCGCTAGCGGAGAAACGTTCTAAAGAACGCATTTTTTTTAATCTTTCGAATGAAATCAAAATGGAGACGATACGACAATTATTTCGCTAGATAGAGTCAATTTTGTGCCCAAAAATTGAAGTTCGAATAAAAAACGAACCGACACTTTTTAGAGGGTGGGTCTAATTTTCGTCAATAGCCCGCGGGATAAGCTTCAAAATCATAAATTTTCTTGCAATTCGATAAAGAAATGAGCGAGTTTCGACCAGGTATAGGATTCGGCTTAGAGAAATAATATATGGAGATATTTTGAAGTTGTGCGCTCAAAAATACTATGCATTGATCATTCCATCTTCAAAATATTTGAGTATTTTATGCGAAATTGATGTAATCTTTACAAAAAAAAAAAAAAAATCATGTTATTTTAATGAACTAAAATTTTTAATGAAAAAAAAAAAAAAAAAAAAAAAATTCTTGTATTGCTTTAGTATTTTTTTAAAGGCAAGATATTTAAGAGTTTGAACTCATGCTCCGAATTTTGCTTTAAGTATGAGCGGACATTTTCAAACTTTTTCTAAAAAACAAAATTCGTAAGAGTTATAAAGTTTACATTTTTGCTCATCATTTTGTCTTATTGTATATATATATATATATATATATATATATATATATATATATACACTGCGATGCAAAAATTTAGACAAAATGCAAATATGTGAATAAAAAGAAAACTATTCAACGACATGCTTTCAAATTTCTACTGCAGGTACCCAATATGATCCCAAATATGTGTCTGGAGTTCTTAAAACTATAACTGGAATCAAATTTTGGATATTACAAAAGACATTTTTTTACATTGTTGCAAAAGTTTAGACAATAGTCAGATTTTATGCAAATATCCAGGGCCGTGCTTAGGGGGTGGCAAACTGTGCAACCGCACAGGGCCGCTAAAATATTTTGGAAATTTTGGGGCCGCTAAAATATTACAAAAGAAAAAATGTTTTTGTGTGCACGTGGAGAAAAAAACTTTGAAAAAAAAAAAAAAACTTTTTCTTCAAACTACTTTTTTGAACTTTCAAAATATCCAAAATACAAACCGCTTTTGGCGGTGTGTCCTATTCTTCAATTAGTTTCTCTGCCAGGGGCAAACTTGTCTTTTGGAATAATTCAGCAAATATAAATCTTATTTTCTACTTCTACTCAGCAATGGGACATTCTAAAGCGGTATGTTAAAAATGTTACAATTGAGCTTTTATCTAACACAAGATGGGAATGCCGAATAGAAAGTATCAAAAATATTAGATTTCAAATTGACGGATATTTATGACAAATTAGTTGAGATATCGGAAATTGCAATGGGGTTAAAATTCAAATTGAGTTTCAAATTTCTCACTTCTTTCTTTATGTATATGGTACGAATTGCTTGTTCAAATTAATTTCGTTAGGAAAGCAAAGCAAAATTGAGAAAAACGCTTATTTTTTAGGAAAGTTGAAAAACACTGACTTTGAAATTCTCAAGAGCGGATCTAAAAATTTCTCAAGGGAGGGGAGATTTTTTTTATATTACTTACCCTTTAATTACATACCGTGGTTTAGATCTCTAGATTACAAAATTTCAGTCTTTTAATTCCGAAACATTTCCGGAGTTAAACCCCTGAATCATACATAGCCTAAATGAAAAATGATCAAATAGGCTTTGTGCTGAACTATATTTGAAGTTAAAAATCAACGTAAATAAAGCACAAATAAGGTAGAAAGTACAGCAAATAGCTATTTCAAGGCTACAATGGAGCCCCTTCATCAGTGCAAGAAGCTCAGCAAACAACATGAAAGCTGTAAGAGAACTGAAAAGCGGTATGTAGCGTTCTCTTACAGCTTTCTCTTACAGCTTTCTCTTACAGCTCGTAGTTCTCTTACAGCTTTCATGTTGTTTGCTGAGCTTCTTGCACTGATGAAGGGGCTCCATTGTAGCCTTGAAATAGCTATTTTCTGTACTTTCTACCTTATTTGTGCTTTATTTACGTTGATTTTTAACTTCAAACATACATAGCCTCTCTTAATATCATCGAAGTCATCAAAAATTACAGTTTTTGTATTTCGCTTCTAAACTTCAATACCGAAAAATTGTGAGGAGAGAATTCTCCGGGTTGTGTCCCCTAACTTCTGTCCTCCCTGACTTGAATCCTCTATTCCCCTAATATCATCGAAATCATCTAAAATTACGTTTTTTTTTTTTTTTAAATCTATACCGAAAAATTGTAGGGAGAGAACTTTCGGGTTTGTGTCCCCCAACTTCTTCCCTCCTGGCATCATCAGAGATCGTCTATGAATTGTGTTTTCGGGGAAGACGGAAGAGTCCAGAACAACATTTATGTCCCAAATGTCATCAAAGACGAACTTCAATCAAGACGAACTTTTTTTTAATTTAATTTCGAAACATTTCCTGATACAGAACTCACCCCAACGAAAACATAGTCGAAGATTGCCTAAAATTCTATATTTTAAGATTAAATATCGTAAAAGTGCCGACGTAGGGCCCCTCAAGGAAGGGATCGTAATTCCTTTGTATCCGTCTTAAAATTTTGAAATTGCAGCGAAAGATTTAGCTCTCTATCATTGGAAATGAAATTTCTTCTCCTTCTGTTAACACTCTTCGTAGAAATAGTGTTAACAAACAATTTTCTTACGAGTCAATCTTTTATGTACACCTAGGAACGTTTTCAAAAAAAAAAAAAGACTTTATTAAGAAATTTGGATTTCTTTGCAATACTCCAGCATTAAAAACTTTGGAAGAGCATGATTTAATAACTAATTGCAATAACTTGGCGTTAGAATTAGACGATGTGAATGGATCCGATTTATACACAGAGTTAAAAGTTTTTATAAATTTCCCTCCAGAGAAACTTTAATTTCAATCACTTAAATATTTGTTTGAAAACAGTTTCCAAAATGTATTACTAAATTTTGTTATTGATTTACGAATTTTCTAACTATTTCAGCTACAGTTGTCTCGGCAGAACCTTCATTCTCAAAGCTAAAATAAATTAAAAAACGTATTTAAGATCTATTATGACTAAAATGCTCTAGCACTAATATCGATTGAAAATGATTTTTGTATTTCTTTAGATTTTTCACACTTAATTGATGAATTTGCTGCTCAAAAAGCTAGAAAAATTATTCCTCATTAAATCGCTTACTTTATTTTATTTTGTTTATTTATTAATCTCTAGATTTTTCTTTTTTCTAAATAAATGTTTGTTTTTGGTAAATTTTGATTGTGTCTGTGTCTTTTCTTTTTTTCTTTTTATTTTTAATTCACATTCTATAACAATTTTATAGTAAAATGTCAGAATAATTTCCGGTTTTTATGTGTTGGGATTGGTGCATGTTGCGGTGTGTAATAATTTAAATGTATTATGTTTTATGAGAGAGAGGAAATAAATAAATAAAAAAATGTTTATTTCTTTACTATTAAAACAAATTTCGCACAGGGCCGCTAAAACTCTAAGCACGCCCCTGCAAATATCCCTTGAAATGTGATTGGTGGAGGAATTGCGGGACTGCATTATTCATTTATAAAGTGCAGAGATTGGCTGAATAAATAATCAAAATCTCAAAAGCTCTGTAGTTCTCGTGTAAAGAAGATGAGAAAGTTTGTAAGCTGTAATTTGAAAATGAACCTACTTTATTAATTTTTTGTCTTTTAAATCGGCTCTAGTATGGCAGTACATTCTTTTTTACTTTGTGGAGAGCATATTCAGACATGCGTATCGATCAAAAAGTCCAATAAAAATTATATTTCTTAAGGATGAAGGAATTGAAAAAACGGCTCAGACTGACGATTCGCCCCTTAATCCTACAAAACTTCAACTCGGGTCAAAAACAGCACGTGACAGCATAAGTAGATGAACAACTGAATCGGAATGCATAAAAAAAACACAGAGTTGTGCCTGAGCCTTTTCGGAGAGAGTGTCCCAAATAAGCCTGATTTTAATTTGAAAAGCAGCATATGTATCATCAAGACTAAAAAATGAATGGTACTTTCTTTGATAAAAATTATTAAATTTGGGGTGGCCTAGATGGATTATAATTCTTTTTGCGGGACTTGAAAAATATCCAATGATCATATGCTGCGCTGTGCTTTTACCAATAAAATCTGGCGTACTTGGGACACTCCGTCCGAAAAGGCTCAAGCACAACTCTTTGTTTTTTTATGCATTCTGATTCAGTTGTTCATCTACTTATGCTGTCCCGTGCTGTTTTTGACCCAAGTTGAAGTTTTGTAGGATTAAGGGGCAAATCGTCAGTTCCAGCTGTTTTTTCAATTTCTTCATCTTTAAGAAATATATTTTTTCCTTGTCTTTTGATCGATACGCATGCCTGAATTTGCTCTCCACGAAGTAAAAAACAACGTACTACCATACTAGAGCCGATTTAAAAGACAAAAAATTAATAAAGGAGGTTCATTTTCAAATTTCGGCTTCCAAACTTTCGCATCTTTTTTACACGAAAACTACAGAGCTTTCGAGATTTTGATTATTTATTCAGCAATCTCTGCACTTTATAAATGAATAATGCAGTCCCGCATTTCCTCCACCAATCACATTTCAAGGGATATTTGCATAAAATCTGACTATTGTCTAAACTTTTGCAACAATGCAAAAAAAAATCTTTTGTAATATCCAAAATCTGATTCCAGTTATAGTTTTAAGAACTCCAGACACGTATTTGGGACCATATTGTGTACCTGCAGTAGAAATTTGAAAGTATTTCGTTGAATAGTTTTCTTTTTATTCGCATATTTGCCATTTGTCTAAACTTTTGCATCGCAGTGTATATATATATATATATATATATATATATATATATGTGTGTGTGTGTGTATGTATGTATATATAAGTGTAAGCGTCTAGGTATAAGCCTATAACGTATAAGCGGGGAAGTGAGAAAATGAAGAACGGAGAATTAAGAAACGAAAAAATGAGGAACGGAAAAATGACGAACGGAGTATTTTCAAAATCACGGAAATATAATTAACGAAACGGAAACACTCCGGCAACTCAGCTGCCGTATATTTTTTCGTTATTTTCAGGACATTTTTTAACAGTGTAACTTCGAAACGATTAAAATTTGCCCAGTTCCGAAGCCGATATGAAAGGAACTAACGAAATGTTATTAAAATAAATTATTTCAATAACTCTGACGACTGTAGTTAACAGAACAGCTATAGAACTTGAAGCCTGTTAGATTTCAACTCTTTTGTCGGTGGCACCGCTGCTTCAAACTGCACAAACGTTGTTTCAACCGAACTTGGCTCCTTTTTCACATTTATGTTTTTGTTGTGATCTTTCTAACTATCTTTCTTTCTATGTCACGCTTTTTTCTCCTGAACTCCAATGAACTGAAAGTCGAACTAGGTACCGATAGATAGGTAATTTTTCAAGCTTCTTTAGTTTCAATGTATATAATTATACGATTTTAATTAACGAAGATATCAATTAATAAGTTATCAAATTTAAAGCGATTAAGCCTAATAAATGATTAAATATGAAATCCATTGTTGCAAAACGTGGTTGCTATGAAACAGTAATAACAATGATAATGAGAATTTTGAATGAAGGCTTAACTAAATCAAACACGAAACTCATAAGCGGGCCACTTACGTAGTATTTTTATCGCTAGCTACTTGTAATATTTTGAAACATTCATTTGTTGAAAAGCCATCTACTTATATTAAAAACTGAGTATCTATGTCTGCTTCTTTCCTTTGAGCGAGCTGAACTTGCTGAAACTTTCCTCACCATCTTGAAGGCGCGAAGCATCTCAATAATTCGAATGATTTTTTTGATGCAGGAAAAAAGTAAAGGCGTGAAGCGCCTGTTAGCGAGCCGCCTTGGCGGGGAGTAGTTTCTTGAAATTTTCCTCACTACTTTCAAGGCACGAAGTGCCCGTGCAACGCCGGGCCACGTGCGTGGTATGTCTTGAAATCTAATGAACATTAAATTATATCAAATAATATAACATCAGAATGAGGTAAAAGTTAGAGAGGGGGGACGTTATGCATCAACATGCCGCAGGAAGCTAATCTAGCTGCCCTGGCAGCTAGTAACACTATTAAAATGTTATTTTAAAAATTAAAAAAAAAAACTTTACAGGTCATTTTCACTCATTTTTTTTCTATTTCTATGAAGGTTCTTGTTGGCTGTGGTCTTATCCTGACTTTTTTTTTCAGATTTTCCCCTATCACTACTGAACTATGCAACTTTTGATGATACGTGTGCATACCCATTTTGAAGAACACTAAATTTTCAACAATTTAAGCTCAAGTATAGTGTTCTGTAGGACGAATTAGTTTAGGAGATATCGTACTTCAACAATTTGTCATTTTTTGCGAAAAATGAAATAAATATGATTCGATCATATTTTGAACCAAATATCGACATAAATTCTTATCCTACAAGTCAAAAGATAGATATTTAATTACAGTACATCTAATCAGCTTTCATTTAAGCCTAAAGAGAAGTTTGCAGGTTCAATATTTTATTTACAGTTTTTTTTTTTTTTTTTTTGAGAAATGAGAAAAATTGTTGTCTAATAAGAATAGGAGAGCACTGCACAACAGAAGAATGCAAAGAGTTGTATTAAAAGGGTAACACTGTATAAAATATAATTTTCATAATTAAAAAAAACTTTACATCTTAAGAGCAAGAATCTGAGAGAGTGTCACGCCTGTGATTCATGACCTCTCAGATTTTCTCCCAAAAATTACCAAATGTTTATTATCTTAATGAAAGACCAAATCCAGAATGTTTTGCTCTAAAGTTGAGTTGTTTAGTTTTTATGGACCCCTAAAGATGAAGGTGCGGCATCAAAAATTAAGCGGATTTTCAAGACATGGAAGTTGCTGTGAGCCAAAACTCTTACCAGGAACTGTTTAACTCCAATTTTCTTTTTGTATATGGAATATAGAAGGTTGAAACTTTACAAAATGAATGTTAAATTTGTGGTAAGTTGTTGCCGTAAGGTCAGTGAAGGCCCTCAAAACAAGGCATATTTGACGTTTTTTTTAGCGTTTTTGAGGTCCAAAAACAGTTTGTACATTTCAGTTAGCACGGCAAAAGTAGTGTCGTTTGAAAGACCAGTGTAAGCACTTTAAAATAATGTATAAATAACCGAGGAAAGTTCAACGTGCTTTTAGTTGCGTAAGGCCGAAATATGAAAAATGTCATATTTTACCGATATTCAAACGGTCATAACTCCCTCTGCCAACAACATATTGGAATATTTTTTTTGCCAATGTCATACTCTATTCTTTGTCTTAACAGAACAGTTGAGTCCTTTGAGGCGAAATGTGAAAAAATTTTTTACAAAAAATTTATTTTTTCCTGTACATTTTTTGTAAAAAAAATTTTCACATTTCGCCTCAAAGGACTCAACTGTTCTGTTAAGACAAAGAATAAAGTATGACATTGGCAAAAAAAATATTTCAATATGTTGTTGGCAGAGGAAGTTATGACCGTTTGAATATCGGTAAAATATGACATTTTTCATATTTCGGCCTTACGCAACTAAAAGCACGTTGAACTTTCCTCGGTTATTTATACATTATTTTAAAGTGCTTACACTGGTCTTTCAAACGACACTACTTTTGCCGTGCTAACTGAAATGTACAAACTGTTTTTGGACCTCAAAAACGCTAAAAAAAACGTCAAAAATGCCTTGTTTTGAGGGCCTTCACTGACCTTACGGCAACAACTTACCACAAATTTAACATTCATTTTGTAAAGTTTCAACCTTCTATATTCCATATACAAAAAGAAAATTGGAGTTAAACAGTTCCTGGTAAGAGTTTTGTCTCACGGCAACTTTCATGTCTTGAAAATCCGCTTAATTTTTGATGCCGCACCTTCATCTTTAGGGATCCATAAAAACTAAACAACTCAACTTTAGAGCAAAACATTCTGGATTTGGTCTTTCAATAAGATAATAAACATTTGTTAATTTTTGGAAGAAAATCTGAGAGGTCATGAATCACCTCATAATGCTAGGCGTGACAGTTTCTCAGATTCTTGCTCTTAATTTAACTCAATGTTTTTCTTTTTTTTCTTTCGTGGGTCTTTATTAGCTGTGGTCTTATTGCGAAGCTGCAGAAAAGGAAGGTTGTCTTTGTTCTGTCTCAAGATGTTCGTTAAAATTCAGAAAGAGTTGTTACAACTTCCTTGCCATTCCAGTTCTCGAAGATAAAGAAAATACACAAAAATCTTGAGACAGAACAAAGACTACTTTCTTTTCCTGCAGTTTCGCGATAAGACCATAGCTACTAAAGACCCACAAAGGAAAAAAAAAAGAAAAACATTGAGCTAAATTAACCTGTAAAGTTTTTTTTTTTTAAATTTCTAAAATAACATTTTAATAGCGTTATCCTTTTAATACCCTTCTATGCATTTCTTTACTGACTACTGCCCTCCTATTCTTGTTAGGAAATGATTTTGCTCATTTCTCAAAATTTTAAATATTTATTTTTCGCGATTGTAAATGAAATATTGAACCTACAGACTACTGTTTGGGCTTGAATGAAAGCTGATTAAATGTACTGTAATTATATGTCCATTTTTTGTCTTGTGGAATAGGAATTTATGTCGATATTTGGTCTAAAATATGATCGAAGCATATTTTTTCATTTTTCGCAAAAAAAAAAAAAAAAAAAAAAAAAAAAAACTCCGTTTTTCTAAGTACGATATCTCCTGAACTATTCGTCCTACAGAACTCCACTTGAACTTAAATTGTTGCAAATTTAGTGTTCTTAAAAATGGGTATTAGCGAAATTTCACTTGGTGTTGAGTAGTGTAATCTGTTTATCAATATACAGTGAACTCTCACTTATACGCCGCCTCATTTATGCGCCTTTTTCAGTTATACGACGATTTTAAATGGTCCCAGCACATTCCATAGCAAAATGATGATAGTATCATTCGTTTATGCGTCGCTCTAAAGATATATATTTCACTTATGCGCCGAATTTTCCGTAAAATGTAAAAAATTTAATTTATTTTCTTTAAAAAATAAGCATTTTTCTTCACTTTCCTCTTTAATCTTTCGCCTTTATTGCTCACAGAAGGCCTTTTTTCCACATGAACTAGAGTTCGGAGAGGGACAAATATCTATTATGGATCGTTTTAAAGGGAACAGTTTGTAATTTTTCATGCTACAATTTTTGTTTTCTCTTTATCATTGTAGTTACGTTACAGTAATTGCCAAACCGTAGTAATATGTCCCTTTTCAATAGAAACATTTTTATTCATTCTCTCATTAAAAACTATGTTGCGTTTTAGTCCTTTAAATAGGCTTGTTCACTTATACGTCTCTCTCATTTATGCGCCTTTTTCTGTTGGTCCCTTGGGCCGGCGCATAAGTGAGAGTTCACTGTAGATCTTATAGTCCAGTCAATCTGTGCAAAAATAAGAGCTAAAATCGCAAATCACGATATAGTTCTGAATTTTTAATATGTTGTTTAGGTCCCTCAGGGTAGTTTAAATCTAAGTTTGCACCTTTCTAAAACCTGTGTTCGCTGCGAAACTCGCAAAAAACTGCGAAATTTTCGGACTTTCAGTTTTTCCTGTATAACTCCTAAACTATGCAACTTTTGATGATACATGTGAATGCCCATTTTAAGGAACACTAAATTTACAACAATTTAAGTTCAAGTGGAGTTCTGTAGGACGAATAGTTCAGCCCGAACAGTAGTCTGTAGGTTCAATATTTCATTTACAATCGCGAAAAATAAATATTTAAAATTTTGAGAAATGAGCAAAATTGTTTCCTAACATGAATAGGAGGGCAGCAGTAGTCAGAAAGAAAAAACTAAAAAAAATGTCCGAAAATTGCAGTTTTTCGTGAGTTTCGCAGCGATCACTTAGAAAGGTTCAAACTTAGATTTAAACTACCCTAAGGGACCTAAACAATATATTAAAAATTCAGAATTACATCGCAATTTGCGATTTTAATATCTAATTTGACTGGACTATTAGTGCTATTCATACTTGATCTTTCCCATACAAATTATGGATAACTTGTAAAACAAGTTGAGGCAACCACGAATCTAGACGAGGAATTTGGAACTTTAGTTTCGAAAAATCGCAGAAAAAGATGGTAAATCCCATCGCTACCCTGGGTATTTATTACCAAAGATAAAATCTAATTACACTCCAATTTCGTAAAAAAGAGAAAAAGGGGGGGGGGGATAGAGCCAGTCAATTAGGGGAGTTAATTGACCCCCCACTCCAAAAAATGTACAGTAAAACCTCTCACAACGACAATCCCTCCCAGTGGCGTATACATGTTGGAATATTGGAGGGGCCGATGTAACCAAGCATAGCCAAGCTTATTTCAGACTTTCGTTGGGGGAAAGGGTGGTGGCTCGGTAACCCTCTTTCGGAAGTGTTTTAAAATGGATGTCCTGAAAACCCATTTTAGGCTATCTTTAATGACGTTAGGAAATAAAGTATGGATTCAGAACATTCTGATGCTATTACTTTCAGCTTCATTCGCACTAAAAATTATGAAATAAAATAAGTATTTGATTTCTTAATGACAAGAATCAAAATTTTCAGTTGATCTAATTCGCTCCTTATATTTTGATTAATTCTAAAGCAGCCAATAAAATTAAAATTAAAATTTTGAGAGAAATATTCGATAAACAGCCTAGAATGAATAGCTTTAATTAATAATGAATTAAATTGATTTTAATGACATCTAGTACATCCACCTGATGATCACATAGCTGTGTAAAAGAAGGACGAAAAGCATCTCTATGTTTACATTGTAACAACTTTGAAATTAAGTTGTGAGAGTAATATTCAACGACATTGCTGTATTAATGAAGTAAGGAAACAGGCGATTTTTGTCACTAATTTGGATGCTGTGGCTAAAGCTCACTTATCGGAGGGGAGAAACTGAGGATATTCATTTCAGACCCATATGGAATCTCTATACATTAAAAAAAGTAAGCTCAAAGATATTGTAAAAGGATGTTTGTGGCTGGCCTGTGTCCAGGCGGCCCCATAGCACCTACAGACTTGAAACTTGGTACAAAATTAGTTCGAGCTCCGTAGATTTGCACCTCAGAGCCATTTTTCTTAATTTCGAATTAGTTTTTTTAAATTAATTCTTTTAGCATAAATTTCATATACTTCACCAAATTGGGGGGCAAAACTATCCTTCACCCCCCCTAATGTTATATATTGTTGGAAAGAGTTTTTTTTTCTGAAAAAGATGATTTTTGTTCCGTTCCTCTCCGTTAATTATAACAGGAGATAGAGGAGATTCCAATTTAAATATTTTTCAAGGCTCACTTCGAGAAAAATTATACTACATCCAACCAAACGACTTCCAAATCTTTTCAACAAGGTCGTATTCGACAAACTAAACCGGTGACTCTTCGTTTTTTTTATTGCCCGTCTTAATTCAACAAACTATACAGGATTTCTTTTATCACATATTTACTTAACTTTTTTTTAGCATTTAAGAAAGGTTGTTATTATTCTTGTGGTATTTTATTTTGTTTAAGTGATTTCATATGAATTACATTGCATGTTTGAGTTAAAAAAAAAAAAATTCTGCGGGGGAAAGGAACTGGATTTTTTTTGTTTGTTCTAGATATTTTACTATGTTTTTTAATTGCGTACAGATTTCCTTTTCATTGTTTATATCAGGAGCGGAGGGGGGGGGGCTCTTTTATTCATTTGTCAAATTATTTTAAATTGAAAAGGAACTGTCACAGTGATTTGAAAGGGAATGTGAGCATTTCAGAAAAAAAAAAAGATTATTTTACAACAAGGTTGGGGGGGGGGGGATCATATCGAGCCGTCGAAGGTGGTGAAGTAGTCCCCGCAGGTGACAAACGGGGGGTTGGTGAGTGAAGCGAGCAGGGGGCAGAGCCCCCTAGCAGATTAAAAAATTTCCAGCTTTGGACTAATTACTTCCGAATTCGATTTTTTCTCTCTCTCAAACCACTGGCGTAGTTAATCTGTCACGAACAGAGATTCAAAGTAATATCTCTCCTCTTTTCTAGAATAAGGCAGAAAAAACCATGTTCCCTGCATTCAAGCCTGTAAATGACGTTTACTTGCAAACAGAGTATCGTCGTAGTGGAACAACGTTTAACAAATCACTACCAAAAAAAAAAAACCACGAAAGCGTTTCATTTACCCAAAGAAGATGCAAAATAATCTCCCTCATTTTTCCAAAAAAACAAAAAAAAAAAAAAAATGGGGCAAGAAAAAATTGCTCCCGAAAAACAAGCTTGCAAATGACGTTTCTTAAGTAGGGTATCATCGTAGTGAAACAACGTTTGACAATGTAAAAAAAAAAAAAAAAAAAAAAACACATTTAATCTGTTCTATGGCCGTTCCACGAAAATCCGCCATATTGTCTCGCACGTGATACTCATGTATTTCATTGAAAATTAGTGCTTTTAAAGGGTAATGAGAAAAATTTTGTTGGTTAAGAAATCACAAACCGGTGAGGAACTTCTTAATCAGAAAAACATTTTCATTGCTTTTTAATGAAACATATGAGCGTCATGTGTGGGACAAGATGGCGGCGTTTTCATGGAATGGCCCTCTAGGACTGCAAGCCTGTAAATGACATTTTTTTACAAATAGAGTATCGTCGCAGTGAAACGACGCTAAACAAATGCCTACAAAAATGGGGGAGAGGGGGTTAATCTGTCAGGAATCGATTCATTACTCTCTTTCTCCTCCATAGGCTGCAGGGGGGGGGGCAAGGGGGGCGACTGCCCCCTCACTTCCAGGAGTAAAGGGCTTGGCCCCCTCACGTTTTACGTTTAAAAGTAATATTCGAATGAAAAACTATTTTTTACTCAGTGGATTGATTAATTTCATCAAAATAAAAGCTGAAAAATCCAAAAACCGGACTTTTTTCATGTTATTTCATAAGAGTGGATGGAAATCAACCAGCTAGGGTGATTTTTGAGGCCATGTCCGCATTTTATAGATGTCAATTAATCAGCAATGTTAAAATCCAATATTATAGCCAAATTGTAGCAAAAAAGCCATTTAAATGAGCTGCATCCTAACTCCCCCCGCCCATCTCTCGTATTTTTCTTGACCCTCCCCCCCTCCTTTTTTTGGTGCAACAGCTGCCTATTCTCTCCTCTCTAAAATTGGGCAGGAAAAACGTGTTTTCAGAATGCAAGCCTGTAAAGGACATTTTCTTACAAATAGAACATTGTCGCAAGGAAGCAACGTTTGACAAATACCAACTAGCTGTCGTGGCCGTCACGAAACTTTCTTCTATATCTATCTTATGAATTCCGGTTACAAAATAAAATACGTACTCGCCAGAATAATTGGAGACAGCAGCTCCAATTTCCCAATTATCGTAATAACCCGGCAAATGCAGAATCAATGAGCGAAATTGGAAATCATTGCAAAAGCCTTGTTTAGATTAATTGCAAACATTTTATTTTTAGTAAAAAGAAATTGGCAATAGTTAAAAATTTCAAATCATTGAAAGTTTTCAGCTGTTTTGATAATTAAATAGCGTGAAAGCGATTTTTTAATGAATTAATTTTTCGCATTGTTGACTAAGCGCAAAAATCACCCCACCCTCCCCCTGGGGCGATTGGCGCCAAAATTTAATCGATGCTTGCTTCCAGAATGAGTTAGTGTTATTCCAAATTTCATTCAAATCGCAGCAATATTTCCCGAGATACAGTAGGTGCAATGACAAAATAAGCACTTTTGATTGCTCCACCCCCCTTTGAGATATTGACACACAAATTGAATCAGCTTTTGTACTCAATAGGGTCTACCTATGAACCTATTTTCGTTTGATTCTGCCGGTTACTTTCTGAGATATAGCAGTCACCCCCACGCAGAACACGTGCGATTGCTCCACCCCCCTTCGAGATATTGACAAACAAATCAAATCAACACCTGTACTCAGTAGGGTCTACCTATGGACCAATTTTCGTTTGATTCCGCCGGTAACTTCCTGAGATATAGCAGTCACCCCCGCGCAGAACACGTGCGATTGCTCCACCCCCCTTCGAGATATTGACAAACAAATTGAATCAGCTCCTGTACTCAGTAGGGTCTACCTACAAACCAATTTTCGTTTGATTCCGCCGATTACTTCTTGAGATATAGCAATCACCCCCGCGCAGAACACGTGCGATTGCTCCACCCCCCTTCAAGATATTGACAAACAAATTGAATCAGCACCTGTACTCAGTAGGGTCTACCTATGGACCAATTTTCGTTTGATTCCGCCGGTTACTTCCTGAGATATAGCAATCACCCCCGCGCAGAGCACGTGCGATTGCTCCACCCCCCTTGGAGGAATTCGCTAAACAAAGTCAGGTGCACCAGTTCACATGGTGGTACATATGTGCAAAAATTTTTGTTCGATTTCATGCAGTAGTTTTTGCTCTAGCGCGGCCACAAAAACTGGTCACACACATACAGACTCACACACAGACAGACAGACACACAGACAGACACACAGACAGACATTTTCCAAAAATGGTCGAAATGGACTCAGCGCACCTCAAAACGTGCAAATCCGTCAAAATTCGACATTCGAAAATTTTCACGAAACCAATACTTTCTTCTATATATTAGATATAGAAGAAAGTAATAAAAATCTCAACAATAAAAAAGAGACATGGAAACGCTTAATTTTGCTAAAGCAGATTAGAAATATCCTCTCTCTCCCCCCCCCCCCAAATGACAGGAATTTTTTCTTTCGGAATACAAACCTGTAAATGGCGTTTCTTCACAAGTAGAGTATTGTCGCAGTGAAACGACATTCGACAAATATTACCTACAAAAAATAAGAAGGGGACAAAAAAAGACATGGAAACGTTTAATCTATCAACATTTTTTAAACGTAATTCGATACCGCTATTTTTATTAATTTTATTTTTTAAAATCTGTTTTAAAAATCAAAATGCTTCACCTCAAATAAATTTCAAAACGCGCGAAAAGCTTTAAAATACAATTTAAAAAAATGTTTTTATTTTATTTTTATTATTATTTTTTTTAAATCTAAAGACTATTTCTACCAGATTGATTAGCACTAAAAAGTATGAAATCAAATAAGTATTTGATTTCTTGATAACAATATTCAAACATTTCAGGTGACCTTTACATATTTGCATTTAAGTTAATTCTAAAGCAACCAATAAAATTTAAATTGCAAAATAAAAAATCAATTTTTTGAGTATTATTATCAAAAACTCAAATACTTTTTTTCATACTTTTTAGCGCTAATCAAGCTGATGGAAATAGCCTTTGGATTTAAAATACATCTTTTATATTTTATTCAACATCATGATTGATTCTTAATAGATCGAAATCCCCAGTAAGGTAGGGTGTTTTTGGTAAGAAGTAAAGCTTGAGACTAAAAGAATTTTATAGCGGTCAGTGCCCAGTAAACGCAAAAAAGTTAGTAGCCACTTTGGCGGTTTTGGTCGCCACTTTGAACCAAGTTCATAAATTGTAATCCCACCTCACTTCATTCCAGGGGTGCCCACAAGGGGGGATTATGGCGCAAGTTGCGCCATCAAAATATTTGGGAGGGGGATTTTTTAAAACTTATTTATTTATTAATTTATTTGCTGAATTTACTGATTTTCTTTAAAAAAAAATTCATTAATTTACTTTAAATTATTTCTTTTATCTCTTTATTATTATTCTTTCTTTATTTATTTATTTTGTGTGTGTGTGTGCTTGGAGTGTCTGGAAGGGGAAAAAAGCGATTCTATTCTGCGCATAATTAGTACATTTAAAAAATTAATAATACTTAAAAAAATAATAGTTATAATTTAAAAAAATAAACAAATAACATTTAAAAAAAAGTAAAAAAAAAGAGGGGGGGAAATAAAAAGCACAAGAGGTTTGTGAAAATGTTTTTTTGGGGGCGGGGGGATTTGCGCCATTGAGCTTGGGGGGGATGGGCACCCCTGCTTCATTCTGCATATAGTAATATTACAAATGTTCAAAAAAAAAAAAAAAAAACTTACGAACCTTTTCTGAAAAAGGTTCGTTATTTATTTTAAATCCAAATAATAAGACATTATGCAAATAAAATGAAAACTAAACGCACCTGGATACCAGAAGTTTAAAAAAGCATTTCATTTAATTTGTTGATTAATCATAAATTTGGTCATCTTTGACTATTTTTTCAACTAAGTTTCATTGCATTTTCTAAATTGAAATTATGTATTTTAGATGCTTGTACAGCAGATGGGTCGATTTTCTCTCCAATTTAACATTGGCCGCTAGTGACGACGCTGAGGGCCATTTTCTTTTCATAATCTGTTCGATGTATCGGTAGTTTGTATTTTTGTTCAGAGAAAAAAGTAATTCGCCAGTTTGGCGACCAACATAACATCTTGTAGTGGCCAAAAAATATTATTAGTCGCCACTGGCGAGTGGCGACAGCTAGTCTCGACCTTTAGTAAGAAGCAACAAGTATTCTCAGGGCTGGGAAACATTCAAAATAGTCCAAGAGTCCATGAGCGCCAGACTTGCGTCATTTTATAAAAGCTCAAAATTTTTCTG
Source organism: Uloborus plumipes (assembly GCA_038373865.1). Taxonomy (NCBI): domain Eukaryota; kingdom Metazoa; phylum Arthropoda; class Arachnida; order Araneae; family Uloboridae; genus Uloborus; species Uloborus plumipes. Next base: position 28,341 of record JAXGGA010008442.1, read on the forward strand.
CGCAAGCATATCACATCAGGTAAGAACGGTTCGCGATAGGTTAAGCTGAGTCTGCTGGCTTTGGCAGGAATCAGTTTGCAAAGTTATGTCTAATTGCTCGAAAAAGATAGACAGCATAGAGTCATTCCATATCACGTCACCTGGTGGTCCGTACCCAATCATCTCGGATTCTGAGGACATTTTAGATATTCCAAGATATAAATTATGAGCATCTAGGATCAGCGGCGTAGCGTAAGTTTCCGTGCCGTCTGCAGCAAAAGCCAAATTTGTCGCCCCCTATGAAGTATTATGATTTTATACGATAAGATATTTCACAGCTAGTTAAATATTGAGCTGAAACGAGAATAACATCAAGTCTTTTGAATCTGCTACCTTCTGATCTGTTAGAAAATTTCAGTCAAAATATCATTAATTATTTTTCTTGCTGAGCCAACAAAATGCCTCGCCCTCCTTTTCCGCAAAAAAAAAAAAAAGTTATCCAGCCTTCAATTCGCCCTTTCTGGCTATAAAGCTCTTCCACTTGAGAATTTTGACTTGACTAAGGACCTAGTGGTACAGGGGTTGGACAAAAATATGGAAACACCTAGTGAAATGCATGTTTGAAAACAATGATTGATTTCAATGAAATATGTAAGTGGCACTAACGTTTTCGTCTACTGAGGCTACTTATACAACTTTGTAAATATGTTGAACAGTTCAGTCGTTGTCGGTGCACTGTTATGTGAGCTTGACATTGCATGTCAGAGCTAACAGACTTCGAAAGTGGGTGAATTGGTGGACCACGTATGGTAGGTGCTTCCGCAAGCAAAGTAGCCGAAGCGTTTAGTGTTTCAAGAGGTACTATATCGAAGATTTATTCCACATATTTGAAATGCAGAAAAACATCATACGCTAAATCACAGCGCGGACGAAACTGTGTGCTTAGTGATCGTGACAGACTATCATTGAGGGCAATTGTGACAATAAATAGGAAGATCACAGCTGCAAAAATTACTCCTGAAATGAATGTCATGTTATCAAACCGTGTGAGTACTGAAACAATTAGAAGAGAGAGCTTCATAAAGAGGGAATTGCTAGCTGTGCTGCTATTGAAAATTAATTCAGCAAAGGATGCTAATGCCTGAAACAGGAAAAAGTGGTGTTTAAGCCATAAAGCCTGGACTATAGCGTAATGGAAGAAGGTGATATGGTCTGATGAGTCTTCTTTCACATTGTTTCCCACTTCTGGCAGAGTTTACGTCTAGAGAACGCCATCTCAAGTCTAAAATACAAACTCCTTATTGCCAAGAGTGAAATATGGCGGGGCTTCTGTGATGGTTTGGGCAGCCATATCGTAATTCTATTCTGGCCCCATGATAACTCTGTCAGGACACATGATTGCCAAGACTTATGTGAACATTTTTTCTGATCAAGTCCATCCCATGGTTCAAATTTTATTCCCCAATGGTGATCGTGTCTTCTAAAGTGACAGCACTACTGTTCACGCAGCTTTTATTGTCCAGGACAGGTTTTCTGAGCACGACGATGATTTATCACATCTCCCCTGGCCACCACAGTCTCCAGACCTGAATATTGTCTAGCCTTTGTGGTCTACATTGGAGCGGAAAGTGCGTTCTCGTTATTCACCGAAAACATCGTTACCTGAACTTGCCACCCTTTTACATAAAAATGGTACAATATTCCCTTGGCAGACATACAGGAACTGTATTTATCCATTCCGAGAAGACTGCAAGCTGTTTTGAATGCCAACGGGTTTCCTACACCATATTAGACAAGAAAACGTGTCTTTTTAAAGGTGTTTCCATATTTTTGTCCAACCCCTGTATCTCATATTGCGATACTGAACTGTCAGATTCTGTAGTTGGGACAAACCTTACCTGGCAGTATTGAAAAGGTTACTCAGGTTTTAATCACTGTAAATATAGTAATTACTTATATAAATTTGATCATTTGATCACCGCAATATGGTAGCTGTTCATTACACAAAAAATCATCCATTTAAAGCAAAAACACCAGAAAAGTGTTTGGGTCAAGGCTTCCTATTTAACTTGTGTCAAAGCTCCCTGGATAGATTTCCTTTGTTTACCTTAAAATTTTAACAATTTGCACTAAAATTATACACAACTACTGCATGTCATTACATAGCTAACAAAGAGACTAACACATATATAAAGTTTGAATACTTACTTGCCTTGAAATTTTAAGTTGAAAAGTTGACAAATTCCAAAATATTCATAATTTACTTTTGTGTTAAAGTATCCTATCACACTGAATTTCTTGAACACTGCTGATAATTCTGAAATTGCCTTTCCCCGTAAATTACTGTTGTGTGATTGGTCAACCAATAATATGACTAAAATCTTTACTAAATATTTTTATGGAAAAAATCGCCCTGGATCTAGTCTTCCTATGGTAGTCCTACTAGTCTTCCTGTCACTACGTTTAAAATTATATTTGACTTTTTGCTTAGTTCCACAGTTTTCGAAACAATGTTTTTGTTTGCTTATTTATTTCTTTAAAAAGGACTGTACACAACAGAAAAATTTAACTACAGTAGCAAATAACATAATGATAGCAATAAAACAAATAATACAATTAAAATATTAAAACATCTGAACTTAAAATAATAAAATGACGCGTGGAAAATATCTTAATCGCGACAAAAATTATCAATATAGTTAAAATTGATAATATTTTAAAAACATGAATGAGTCCTAAGAGCTCTATCTGGGACAGCAAATTGCGTGGAATAACAATATCGCAGCAGTCAATTAAATTATTAACTACTTTATGGAATAAAAGACACAAAAGTTCACGGCGTGATTTAAGATTGGGAACGTTATAAATATCACACAGATAAGGTGCTGTACGTGCTTACCCAATATGCAATACAGTAACAAAACAAACCACTTAAGCTGTTTAGGATTGTTACTTAACAATTCTAAATTCAGCGACCTCAAAGGAAGCATACAAAGGAAAGCAAAACAACAGAATCAATTCAAATTGTGCATCAAAATATAAACTTACCTTCTGCTGAACTGCTGAACCAACAAAACGTCCACTTGTTCCTGGTTACTTGCGTGCAAGGTCATCAACCATATGACTTTCGAATACACCGCGCAAAAGAAGGTAATTTTAAATAACAATTGTAAAGTGAAACAATTTTCAGTTAAATACACTGTTAAAAAAATTTCCTGAAAATAATGAAAAAACATACGGCAGCTGAGTTGCCGGAGTGTTTCCGTTTCGTTAATTATATTTCCGTGATTTTACGGAAAAATGACGAACAGAGCGTTCGTCATTTTTCCGTTAGGCATTTTTTCGTTTCGTAATTCTCCGTTCTCCATTTTTTCGGTTCTTATTATCCCCGCTTATACGTTATAGGCTTATACCTATACGCTTTGACTTATATGTATACATGCAAGATGGAAAATTATTTAAATTTTGCAAATTAACAAGCGCTTTTATAGCAGCTTAATATCAATAGCAAATTATCTATGGAAGTTCAATGAATTAGTCCTTTAAGTGTCGCAAAATGCGTAGATTGTGTAGAACAACAAATGCACAAATTGAAATTTTAAGAAACATTTGAAAATTTGCGAAACAATATAAACATATAAAAAGAACAAACATGGGTAATGTGCTGCCTTATCTTTTTCGTTTGTTCTTTTTATATGTTTATATTGTTTCGTAAATTTTCAAATGTTTCTCAAAGTTTCTTAAAATTTCAATTTGTTCATTTGTTGTTTTTTCTAATCTACACATTTTGCGCCACTTAAAGGACTAATTTATTAAACTTTCATATATTATTTGCTATTAATATTAAGCTGCTATAAAAGCGCTTGTTTATTTTGCAAAATTTCAATAATTTTCCATCTTGCATATATAAGTATAAGCGTATAGGTATAAGCCTATAATGTAAAAATGTGGGTGATTAAAATATGGGAAAATGAGAAACAGAAAAATAGAGCAATTAAAAAAGGAGCGTAAACTAGCTCACCGGAAAATTATATATATATAAGACAAAATGATGAGCAAAAATGTAAACTTAAAACTCTTACGAATTTTGTTTTTTAGAAAAAGTTTGAAAATATCCGCTCATATACTTCAAACTTTTAAACATCTTGCCTTTAAAAAAAATACTAAAGCAATACAAGAATTGGCTTTTTTTTTTCATTAAAAATTTTAGTTTATTAAAATAACATGATTTTTTTAAAAAGATTACATCAATCTCGCATAAAATACTCAAATATTTTGAAGATGGAATGATCAATGCATAGTATTTCTGAGCGCATAACTTCAAAAAATTAAAAAGTATTAACAAGGTGCATTCTTTTAAAAATATTTTCTCTTATGTTTGAATAAAAATTAAGTTCTTCCGAAAGTTCTTTTTTTCCTTTCTGAATTTGAAACATTCGTGGTTCCTTAAAAAAAAAATCCTGTATTGTTACTGATTTCCTCTATTTTCATATATATTTACGTTATGGTGTTCATAGTGATCAACACTTTCAGAAATGCACTCTCAAAATTAACGAACTTTCTTTGTTTTTGATGAAATCACTTCCAAGAATATACCCCGAGCGAACATTTCGTAATTTTTTGGGGATGAATTTCGTCAAATGTAGCGAAATATTTCTTTATCCTAGTATTGTCAAATTGACAATCATTTTCGTAGTTTTGACAACATTAATTTCGTCACATTAACGAAGTAAAGTCATAAAGTAAAAAAGCTAAGTTTTGAAACTAAGCTTTTAAATCTTGATATAAAATTACAAAAATCATTTCACTAAATTTTACCAACCCTCAGCACCAGTAAGTTCATACGTGCAACTACTAAAATGCACAATTGGTTTACATCATGAAATAACTAACTGTTAAGTCTGGACACAGATTAAAATAAAAATAGCAGTAACAAAAATAAAAATTCTTACCTCTTAAATAAAAATTTTCTTTTTTTTGTTGCTCAAAAAAGGCAACAATAGAGCGAGTAGATTTTAAAATGCACTAACACGCCCTTTTGTTGCCTATTTTGAATTTATCCATTGCGATTAACGAAGTCTTCTTAAAAATGTTGAGAGGAAATGCTGGATACCGAATAATCACATGAAAAGATCCAAATTATTTTTCCAGTCAATTTGATTAACTACGCAGAATCCTGGAACAATTCTTCTTCGAATGCTATCAATAGTCAACGCTCTTCGACGAAGCATTTTCAAATTGAAACAAAATGGCGCACACATAATAACGTCCTGAGGAACACGATTAAATAACATTCGACTGTGATGACAAACGACGAGACACAGATGTCCTCTTTTCCATGCTAATGCGAATAATACAGCTTTCACAGAAGCGTAAACATGCACATTAATTCTCGATGACTTTACGTTACTTTTGCTGCGCACTTTGATTCAGTTATGAATCATTTGTGCTGCCGTCGTTTCTGCGCACGCCCCAAGTCTCTTCAGACTGTATCTAACTCTCTCGTGCGGTTATATTTCAACCACAAAACCGGGTAAATTCCGTTTTTTGTTTCTCCAACTTGGTAATTCACGGAATAGTTCCGTTTTTTCAAGGAAAAGTTCTGTTTTGAAACGAAAACGGAAATTTACTGTTAAAACCAGTAAAAATCTTCCTGAAAATTCAGGTTTTTTTTAACAGTGTACGTTCAAATTCAACAGCACAGAATATCACCATTTTAGGAACGAAACTTGAAGGCTGTAATTCAGTCTGTGCTGTGACTAGTAACTTAACAAAATTCAGTTAGACGCTTTGATACCCGTTTTGACACTAAAAACCTGAAGGGAGGACTTGCATGGCTTAAGTTCTGCTAAACACATTTTGTTTGAGCCTCACGCCAAATTAAGTTTCTTGGGTTTATTTTCATTGCATTTGTTCATGGGGTCAAGAAAATAATAATAACTGAATTTTCAAAATTTCCTTTTAGAAAGTTAATTGTTAAAATCATCCCTTTCCCCTCCTAAAATATACGAGTAGAATCCAATCACGTACGATTTTTGTAGCAGAGGAGCCATTTTACGGCGAAATGTTCATTGCCAAACTTGATTAATCTGTGGTGTGGTTTGGGTCCCTTTCTCGCTAAATTTTAACTATTGGCTAAACCTCTTATGAAATGGTAAATTCATGAAACAATGAGAATTCAATCTCATCGCGTAATTAGTACCATAAATTTCAAAATCGCTGGCCAATTTGTAATGTAGCACTAAATTTCGTATCCAAAACTTACTAACAATATATCCCTACGACGTTCTCAGTAAACAATAAAAAATATTGTTGTTAAGTCAATAATACTCGTAGTTGTTAAATTATTTCTGTAGCATAGGATTAACTCACAGCAAATACAAACAAATTAGAAAATACGGAAAGAGTAATTTTTTTTATTGACTCTTAAATTCATTTTGGGTGACAAAAAATAACACATAAAAATATTTTAAAAATACAGCAGCGTTGGTGAAAATCGTGATTTTCCGCAAAACTGCAATTTAGTGATTTGTACAAAACATTTATGATATGTTTCCTGGTTGTTTTTCAAAATGTTTTGCAAAAGTTAAATTTTTGAAAAACATTACATTTTATAAATCAAACTTTAATGATGTATGTATCACTATTGATTACATTATTTGTACATCACCAAGCACCAGTTACATATACTAATTTTCTATAAAAGTTTTTTGGCAAGACCAGGGACACTTCGTTGGGAGGTCACGGGAAGTCTCTGAGACCTCCCTGATTCAGCAAATTTATGTTGAAGATTCGACAAATTTGGAGCCAATATTGTAACACCGAGATTCTTTTTTTTTTTGTAAATTTCTTAAACTTTTTCAATGATGCCTAACGTTTCTTCTCATTAGATATATTATGCATGTATGATTAGTGTGCTTGCTCAAAATTTATCATTCAGTAAAATTGGAATTTTATTCTACAAACTGAGAATTTTCAACCTTCTAAAAAGTTTTATTCGGGACACCCCAGGGCAAGACAGAGTACTGTATTTTAAATTTGTAAATATCCCACTATTGTCGCGATGCGTAAACTGTAGGTCAGGACTGTAGGCAGGGCCAAAGCAACCCTGGACCTAATCAGGAAATTTGCCTGGGAAATCATTGATCACCCTGCCTACAGTCCCGACCTGGCCCCAAGTCACTACCACTTGTTCCCCGCCCTAAAAAAACATCTTGGAGAGAAGTTTGCGTTGGACGCGGACGTTCAAAAAGAGGTCAACACCTGGCTGCGCGAAGCGGACGGAAAGTGGTACGATACCGGCATAGAAAAGTACATCGCGCAGATGCGGAAGGTGTTGGAAAAAAATGGCGATTATGTTGAAAAATAGCCAAGATCCTGGCCTTTCAAACGATGTATCATACTTAGTAATAAATGTCATTTTGTATTAAAAAAAAAAATAGGAGACCTTACTTTCTTGTTACCCCTCGTATTTTAAGGAGCGAAAAAGTAAGCTGAAATTCTCAAAAAATGAGGAATAGCAACACTTTACAAATAGCAATGGCTTGATTGTGGCGGAGAATTAGTTTTATATTTATGCGGTTAGTTCTTAATAAGGTTGTGTATTTAATATTGAGGGAATAAATTGTTTAATCAGTGTTGAAAAAACTCAAATTTGCTATTCCTAATTCACACATCATCCACTTATTTCGAAGAAAGAAGAAAGTAGTAAAGAAAGGATTTTCAGAGTCAATCATTTTTGGTCTTCCGAACGCTAAGCAGCAGTTTCAATTAAGTCTTTGCTGCGTCTACTGCCCAGGTCCTGAAATTCAAAAAAAAAAAAAAAAAAATCTCGAAAATGGGACTTCTTGTTTCTTCAAAACGCGAAATTTTGCATCGCGAAAGTACACCTCGTATTTCGAAAACCTGGAACTTTTCCTTGAGAAAATAACTCCTTGCGGCCCCGAAACACGTATGCCACGCCAGTGTTTCAAATCTGTTCTTTAAATAACGCTAATTTGATCATTAATGTTCGAAGTACAAAAGTTCAGCCATACTTTAAAACATGTACTATAGAGGTGCCCTGGTACTCCTCCCTCCCCTCCCAAGAGCAATGGAGCAAGGAGCAATGGAGCACTTCAAGTGTTAGGAGGTACCCCCCCCCCCTCTTAAAACGAGAGTCCATGAAAATGTAATATCAAAAACCCTCTCAAATTACGTCCCCGAAAAAATTTCATTGGCTCAACTCCCCCCCCCCTCTCGTAGGCACCCCCCCAGTCATGAACGCCGGAGAATCACACAAGGGGCTGAGCTAAAAAAATAAAATTAACAAAAGAAATTAGCAAACAAAAAAAATTTTTTTTTTCTAAATATACATGCAAAATGCATTTTTTATTGAAAAAAATCCAAATAAAAAACTTAAAAAAAAAAAAAGAATTTTTTTTTTTGTCCAACAAAAACATGACTAAAATTTTTTACTGAAAAATATCATTATTTTTTTTCAACAAATAGCCTACCGGCTCCCATGCCCGATCTTTCCATAATTTTTTTTTTATTTCCAAAAATAAAAAGATAAATTTTTTGTTTTCACAACATGATTTAAAATTCCAGCGAAAAAAAAAGCCTTATCTTCCGAAGTTTACCCTCTCTCTTCAGAGTACTTTGCATCTTCATCTACATAAAAGAAACGAAATCGAACTTCACATTTAGTTAAGAAGTGAATCCATTAGGAGCGATCGATAACTTGGCCAGTGAGATAACGTTGTGCAATCGAAAACCTGTTGCGCAATCCCTGAAAGCGCTCTACTCTTTCTCAAGGTTGACGGCACAGTCTGGTAATCATCCCTCTCTCCGTGTAGCCCATCATTCCTATAAAAAGTTCTCCTCATAGCTGTTGTAGAGACGAGATTCAGCGGCACGAACGAGAGCGTACAATGGCGATGATGGATTGCAGCGCCAGTCAATGTGCCGGCACATTGTTTCTAGGAATTGTAATACTCTATTTGTTATACAGGTATGGTTGTTTTTATTTTCTCTTTGACAGCAGCTTCTTATGATAATTGATGTATATTTTTTGATATCTGCTAGTAATATGTTTCATGTTTTTTGAATTTCTCAAGCTAAAATTCTATTGCCGCGATTCTCTATCACTGGTTCGGCGGACCGGCACCGGTACACAGAAAAATTTGACCGGTCCTCAAAGACTTTTGCTGACACACACAGAAAAAAAAAACATTTTGTACTAATATCTCAATGACTTTTTATGGGGATTTTCTGAATAATTTTCGAAATTGTCTATGATTTTTTTTAAATGTTTGTTTGCTTATGTACAATTATTAGCATAAACTTACTGCTTATTGATCTTCACATTTAAATGTTATGTGCTAGTTCTATTATTTAAAAAAAAAAAGAAAGGAAAAAAAACTTACCTATTAGCGGAATTTGATTTCACAAGTTTTTAACGAACCACGAGTAGAGAGGTTTTTCTTCTATTTTTCTCTTTTCTTTTCTTTCTTGTTTTTCTTTTTCTATCTTTCTTTCTCTCTTGTTTTTTTATATTCTACTAACGCGCTTTAGCTCTGTGATTTTGCGTTGCTTGTCTAAAGTCCTGACAATTTATCTTCGTTTTCTCTCATTTGTAGATTGTTTGCAAAAAAGCAAAGTTATTGGAAGGAAAAAGGACTTCGTGAAGCAGATCCTGTTCCCTTTTTTGGATCCCTATTGCAAAACGTTAAAAAAGTAAGTCACTCTTTATTGATTAGTTTGAAATTAAAATACATTCTTCTGCTCAGGAAAGGAAAAAATCTACAGTTTGTTCATGACAAGATAAACCGAAAGTGTAAAAACAGCTGGCCAGAAATTTTGCCGCTATGCCATTTTCAGGATTTTCTAGGCAATAAAAAAAGTTAACCCATAGGATTCGTATTCACCGTCTGCTTGGCACTAATTTATTCTTTTCCAAGCCTAACACGTGACTCGCTTCGCCAGATGGCACAAATTCTTTGTTTACATCTAGTCTATCTTTCGCTTGAACGCAGTATAAATTCAGTTTTCATTTATTGGGTTGAATTCTTTGTAGATTTTCTTGTGCCATTTTCTTTTGGGTGCTGTTGTGCTATTTATTATTTTTTTTCGTTTAGTGTGTGTGGGGGGAGGGAGTACTTCATTATAGTCTGTTACTTTAAAATAGGCGTATCAAGGTCATACATTTTGCGTCATCTCCATGGAAACCAAACTCGACAAACCTAAAATAAATGAAGTGGCTGTTTCCATGGGAGACAATGCAAAATTTGTGACCTTGATCCGCCTATTTTAAAGAACAGATGTACAGTACCTGTACATCTGTATCTGATTAAAGTACCTGTTGGATTGTGGTGATATTTTTAAGGATTTGGAGTGTGATGCCCGGAATACCCGCTATTAAAAGGTCATAAACGTATAAAATTTTTGCATAAAAGTGAGAATTTCGACCCCTCTGGTTTTGAACCTGAAGTGAAACCAGACCATCTTAACTACAGCGAATACTATGGAAGCAAGAAAAAAAATCAAGTTTACTTTTTAGCCTACTTTCCCGTTAAAAATGAAAGAAAGACGAAAAAAGTATTAAAAGTAGCTTAATGCATCTAAAAAATATCGCCAAGTTAAAAAAATATCGCCAAGTCCAAAAAATATCGCCAAGTTAAAAAAATAAAAAGGTAAAATGAATATCGAAAAATTAAAAATTTGAAAGTAGGGTATTGAGATGGGGAATTTGTGTGTCGGTCGGTCGGTCGGTTTGTCGGTCGGTCTGTTGGTCGGTCTGTCTGTCCCCCCTAATAACTTTTGAATGAACATTCCGATTTGGACAAACTTTTTTTTGTTGGAAAGATCTCGGCGAGTACAGCTCATTCCCATTGATTTTTCGATTTGAACAATTTTTGGTTCAACTTTGAACCGTTCAAACAACCTGTCCCGCGATGCTAACTTTTGAGTGAACAATCCGATTTGAACAAACTTTTTTTTGTTCGAAAGATCCTATCAAGGATACTTCATTCCCGTATTTACATTTTCGATTTGAACAATTTTTCGTTCAACATTGAACCGCTCAGTCAAGCTGTCACCCCAAATAACTTTTGAGTGAACAGTTCGATTTAAATAAACTTTTTTTTTTTTTTGTTCGAAGGATCTCAGCAAGGATACTTCATTACCGTATTTAAATTTTCCATTTGAGCATTTTTTCGTTCAACATTGAACCGTTCAAGCAACCTTTCTCCACCTAATAACTTTTGAGTGAACCATCCGAATGGAATAAACTTTTTTTTGTTTGAAAGATCTCGGAGAGGCTTTCCCATACATTCCCATCTTTCGCTTTTTGATTTGAACCATTTTTCGTTCAATATTGAACCGTTCAGAAAAAAAAAATAACATTAGCGCCTACGGGGAATTTAAGTTGAATGTTGATCGTGAACTTAAGTTGAAAGTCGGATTTCCTTCAAACTAACTTTGTAAGAAAATGGTTTTGATATATAATGTTTGTAAAGTACTTTTCTGAGTAATCTTCTGTGAGGACTCTGATTCCGACTCCGAAAACATGGCGGAAATGCAGGCTCAGAAAAAAATGACTGACTGTGCAGACGATTTTTTGTTTATTCTTACATTTGTTTATTTTATTTATTATTATTATTATTTTTTTTTTTTTGGCAGAAGATTTTTTTTGTAACTAAAATTTTTCATTCACGAGAACATTTCATTTTTTATTTATATTTAACAACTGGCAACGGATTAAAAGTGAAATTCGAGACATTTTATTAACGGACGAGCTTTTTTTTTCTTTTTTTTTTTTCTTTGATAAAATGTATTTTGATGCTCTTTGTACTTTTATTTATTTATTTTATTATTATTATTATTTTTTTTGAAAACGATGGAGGAATTTTTCTACGGAGGAACTGTAACAGTTGCATTCTTTAAAAGGTGTGGGTCATTCCACGTCAAATCAACACAATTTTTGACAAAATTTAAACCTCACCCCCTCAGATTTTGATAAAATTTGGTACAGAGCTAGTGTTCATATAGACATGTTAAAATCTAAAATTTTTTTTTGAAAAATATGAAGGGGTTTTGAAGATACAGTGCTGTAAAAGTAACAAAAAGGGGTCAAAACACGTGAAAGACGCAATTTTCAAAATGACCTAAATTTTTTTCTAATTAAGATAGAGACCTGAAACAAGTGCAATTTGACAGCATTTTTAAGAGCCTTTTGAATGATATACAACATGATTCGGTCTAAAAAGAATTTGTTTCAATTAAATTTGAATTTAAATTTAAAATTTAAATTTCTCAAAATGCGCCGCCTCAATTTTTTTCAAATTTTTTTATAAAAATGCTTATTTACTACTTAAATGGCTGTAAAAGTTTCAAGATGGGCTTATAATGGGTTCATGTTGAAAAAAATCATTGAATAAAGCAGTAATGGATCTACAGCACAATTTAGCATAATATAGCATGGTTTTAGCACTAAAAAAATATATATATTTAAGGGAGGAAATGGATTCAGTTTGATTAGCTAGTTAAATTTCAAGTGGCTGATTCTTAGAGTTTCTGTTGTCATGTCTTTTCTTCTGAATTTTTCTAGGGGGATGGGGGGGGGGGGCGGGGGGGGGGGGGGGGTGCAATGACTACAGACAATGTAAATACGCCCAAAAATAGCAAAAATTATACCAATTTAAATAAAAATAGGTTGATTTCTCTATTCCAGAGGTAGCCCCCCCTTTTCATCATTTATTTATCTATTTACCTGTTGTCATGTCTTTCATTTTGAATTTTTCCGGGGAAATGGGGGGTCCACGGCTATTGACTTAATGTAAATTCCAACCTTAAACAGCAAAAACCGTACTCATTTAAATGGAAATAGGTTAAAATTTACTTATTCCAGGGATCCCCCCCATTCTCTATCATTAGCTTTACGTTTCGGTGGGTGGTGCATATACAAATCGTGTGAGTTCCACTCTGACCTGCAAGTATACAATACTTTGGTCTCAGTTCAGCAATTTGCACAAAAGTATCTTAAAATTGTGATATTTATCTTTATAAGATCTATATCTCTCTCTCTCATAGATCTTATAATCTTCATAAGCGTCCATCAAGTTAGAGAATCAACCGTTTGTTTGTTTTTATATCCCCCTTTTTTGTTCGAACAGATATACAATATACAATCTTTCATTCCTGGTAATATTCTGCTAATTTCATCATTTTCACAGAACGCTTTTGGTTTCTGCAATGTTAGGAGGAAGACTTTTTCTTGGTTTTTGATTAGGGCTAGTCAGGATACCTTTATCTTGTAAGAGTCTTTTTGATTTTCTTAGCAGGTATTTAGGAGCGTTGAGAATTCTGGCATTATTTTTCATATACAACATGACTTTGGCAAGCAGGTAAGTATCATTGAATGTTAACATTAGAAGAATCAGCAAATTTAGTTTTTCAAATTATTTAAAACGGTTTCTTCAGCTGTTTGAGGCTCTCTCTCAGAATGTTTCAATATTAGTAAATAGTTTGCATTTCAATGCAGCATTGATCTTTTGCATGTTACTTGCTGAATAGCCTGTTTTTTCTGATTTCCTTTTGTCGATTGAAGATTCTCCTAATTCTTGTAGTGACACATTTAATATTTCAACAATTTCCAACTTAAGAGCAAAATTTGGATCACAACTTTCAGAACATAACTTTCTTCAATATTCTGGCCTGAGTCTTCATTTTTCTTTAAAAGAGACAATTCTTTTCTACAAGTATGGCAGATTTTGGCATTTTCTGGAACTCCACTCAAATATTCTGTCATCCAGTCTGCAACATTGTGTAATTTCTTTTTGTCTCTTACCTGTGGTTATTCTTTTTAAATGGATTAAAGCACTATCCAGTAAAGTATCTTTGATCAGCCATAGTTTAAATTTTAAATAATATTTACATTTTACCCTAGATTTACAAACACTTAATACTTAGACAGCTTTTAACATTAATTTTAGTATATACAAAATAAAAGAATTTGAAACTAAAATTTCAATTTCCTTTGATTCACTTATGCACTAACAAAAACTCAGTATTACCACTATCTCTTCAACCTACTCCAATAAGACAGACATCTGACTTTGGGGCTGATCAGAATTCACACTGAGCTTGAAACAAGGAAGATGGCGATTTACAAAATATATCTTGACACCTTACATCCACCAGATGTATCTCAAATATAGTTTTATTCCTTCTTGCTTGGTTATACCCAATGGAACATTATCTAGATGTGGTAACAAATTTTTATTACATTTTTCATCCTTCTTTTGCAATCATGAGATCATCTTAATGACTACTGAATTACTTACAAGCATTTTAATTTTTTAATAGCAAGTTACCATTCAAATAATTGATAACTGGATTTAATATAGTTACATTTTTAAAAATGATGAGTAAGCATACATCAAGATGAATTTCCTTAGATTTATTTATATTAACAAAATTAAAAATACGAAAAATTCCTAGAACAAAATATTTTTCTGTCTAAATTTTTCCATTAATTATTTCAAAGAATAAAATAATAACAGACTGAAAATATAAGATTACTAGATTTGCAAGCTATTACCTACATTTATGAGTACTCTTCAACATGCAGACCCGCCATTTAGGGAAGAGGGGGGGGGGATATTGAAATTAACCTATTTCCATTTAAATGAGTACGGTTTTTGCAGTTTTGGGGTGGAATTGTCATTGAGTCTGTAGTCGTTGCACCCCCCCCCCCCATTCCACTGGAAAATTCAAAATGAAAGAAATGACAACAGGTAAACAGATAAATTAATTATGATATTTGGCTCTCCCTGGAATAGGGATACCAACCTATTTTCATTTAAGTGGGTATAATTTTTGCTGGTTTTGGGTGTATTTACATTGTTTGTAGTCGTTGCCCCCGCCCTTCCCTGGAAAAATTCAAAAAGAAAGACCTAACAACAGGTAAATAAATAAAATTAAATTAATTGCAAATACTATTGAAATCAGCTACTTGAAATTTAACTAGCTAATCAATCTGAATCCATTTCATCCCTTAAATATATATTTTTTTAGTGCTAAAACCATGCTATATTATGCTAAATTGTGCTGTAGATCCATTACTGCTTTATTCAATGATTTTTTTCAACATGAACCCATTATAAGCCCATCTTGAAACTTTTACAGCCATTTAAGTAGTGAATAAGCATTTTTATAAAAAAATTTGAAAAAAATTGAGGCAGCGCATTTTGAGAAATTTAAATTTTAAATTTTAATTCAAATTTAATTGAAACAAATTCTTTTTAGACCGAATCATGTTGTATATCATTCAAAAGGCCCTTAAAAATGCTGTCAAATGGCACTTGTTTCAGGGTTCTATCTTAATTAGAAAAAAATTTAGGTCATTTTGAAAATTGTGTCTTTCACGTGTTTTGACCCCTTTTTGTTACTTTTACAGCGCTGTATCTTCAAAACCTCTTCGTATTTTTCAAAAAAAAATTTAGATTTCAACATGTCTATATGAACCCTACCTCTGTACCAAATTTCATCAAAATCTGAGGGGGTGAGGTCTGAGCCCTGTGTTGAGTTGACACGGAATGACCCGTGTGACAAAACTTTATTTATTCGTTAATTACTTTTTACGTGTCTATTTCATCTGATGGGAGGGGTATATTTTGCTTTTCGAAATCAGCTCTAAGTGCTAAAAAGGTATGTTTGACAAAATTTCAGTCTCAGATAATCAAGAGAATAATGATCAGATGCGAGAATGCCGATGTCGATGTACTGGAAAGTAGGCTCGTTTAGTTCTTGACAGAACTTCTGGCTACGTTGGATATTGTCTGAACAATTTTGCGTGTTTCAAGTTCGTCCTTGAACAGAAAAAAAAAATCAAAATGTGAGCAAAAGAAAACAACGCTAGCAAGCACTACAGCACAACAGGAAAAAACAAAAAGTTTCTTTAAAAAAGTTTTTCGACCAGGATGCTGATCTAACTTAGCTTCTTATTCCTTTTTTCTCATCACTCTAAGGAACACACCCCGTTTGCACGCACTATCATTTTACCTCTTCATGATTTGATGTAGTTTATAAGAGTTAGTAATGAGAAAAAAAAAAGAAAAAAAAAACCCCTCTCTGATTGTTCCAAACCGGTTGTATATTACTTCAGAATGATGTTAAATGTAAAGCTTCGGGTTCTATGATCTACACAAATACTCTCCGGAGTTGAGAGCTTATTTTTAAGCCTTTTAACTGCCCATGCTTTGTGTCAGAGACAGCGAAAATAAATTTCATTACGAGTACGAAAATGCAGTTTTTAAATAACGAATATTCAATTAAAAAAAATATGTTTCTAAAAATTTTTTTACATCTTTTTCGGATTAAACGAATTTCCAAATTAACAATGCTTGGATCAGTGAGACTCTAGTTTAGTGGGTTCAAAAGTGGTCCAAATTTCACCCCTCCCCCTGCAGGGGTTCACGACTGTTTTCAAGGGGTCAATGGCAACGAAATAAAAAAAAAATGGGGTGCATGTGTAGAAAATGAGGGTTTCAGCTTTTTTGTCTTGTGGGATAACATATATCAGCATACTAAACCTTGAAAGTAAGTTAACAACAAATGGGCAAAAAATGAAGATAATGCTTTTTAGGTTGGAATGGCAGAAAACGGCACCAAACAGGATTTATCTATATAAACAAGTTAAGCTTTGTAGATGTTACTATTAAGGTTATTTAACATGAAACATGTTGAAATCATGAGCAAAAGATACAGATTTTTTTTAAAAATATTATAGTTAAAAAAAGAGAAAAAAAAAAGTCTTTAAATTTTGTAAAAGAAATGTGGGTCATTAGTAATCTTAGAAAATAAACTCTTAAATTGCTAAGGGGT
This sequence comes from Uloborus plumipes, assembly GCA_038373865.1. NCBI lineage: Eukaryota > Metazoa > Arthropoda > Arachnida > Araneae > Uloboridae > Uloborus > Uloborus plumipes. The sequence goes on from JAXGGA010008442.1 coordinate 45,186, forward strand.
CCAAGAACAAAAATGTTTGAATATCTAGTTACTCTAATGTAAAATCTACGATGAGTTTGAAAAACACTTACAGCATGCTAATAACTACTATAATTTTTCCGGGCCGTACTTAAGGGGTGGGTTTTTAGGGTTCAAACCCCTTCCGAAATTTTTGAAAATTATTCTAAAAATGCTTTTCATAGTTTCTCACTGAAAAAATTCTATTAGGGGAGAAGGGGGCTAGTGTGGACAGATTTTACATTTTCGTCAAAAACACATATAAAACACTGTTTTTAGCACTTCTGGTATTTTTTTTACAACAATTTGTACTTTTACACTTGTGATAATTGATGAATTAAAACATTTGGCAGAATAGTTATTTTTTAATATTTTTTTGAAAAAAGGTTGTTTTTGTCCACACTAGCCCCATGACATGGGGCTAATGTGGACAGGCAGAGGGGCTAGTGTGGACAAGCTAGAATACTGATTAAGTTATGTAAACAGTGGATTTAAAACATGAGTAAATGAATTTTTACCTGAATAGTATACTCCTCCAACGAATGTTAACCTTAATAAAGCATATTTTAATTAAAAATGAAGAATTGAAATATTTTTTTATTCAGAAGATAAACTTTTCTTCTACTTTACATTAGTCTGTATCAGGAACAGATTTCAACATGGTAGCTTCTTCCAACTTTGACAATTTTAATTTTACATTTTCCTGACTCTGCAGACTTATTTTTTGCAATTTCTTCCAACTTTCTTTTCTCAGGAGTGCTAGTATAAATTCTAGATTTTCCTTTTCTTAGCGATGAGTTTTTCTTTCTTCTTATTGGTGCTTTTGGATGTGGTCTTACAGTTTCAGGAGTTATTGTTTTTAGTATCTCAGTATGACTTTCATCTTGAATATTTTCTTTTATCAGAGCACTAATGCCATTATTTTGTTCTTCATTCATTTCAAATGGGTGTTCAAGGTTAGAAACAAAACTACAAGCGAAATCATCTTCTCCGAATACTATTCGGTTTAATGGAAAATACCGGGTTTTCTAAATCCTGACATAATATTAGTTGGCGTAAATGATCTATAATACGCTTTGGCTGCCAATGAAGGAATGTTATATATGGATATTGTTTTACCAGGATTATTTAGTAACCAGTCATTAAAGGCAACTTTGCAAGCTCCTTTAAATGCACCATAAACTGCAACATCCAGTGGTTGAAGTCGATGAGAACAATGCGGTGGGAAGGAAAGTAATTCAATGCCATTCTCTATTGCATATGTTATAGCTTCAATTGAAATATGTGACTTATGATTGTCAATTAATAATAGAATAGGGTTCTGGATATCAGATTTTGTGTGTTCTTTTATATGCTGCAAAACTTTTGGAAATAGCTCTTTAGTCATCCATCCACTTTTTGTTGCCAAACCTAGACTTCCGGGGGGAGCATCACACAAGAAATAGTCCTTATACTTCACTCGAGGGAAAATAAAAACGGGTGGAAGAGAATTTCCAGTTGCATATATGATGCCACAAAATGTAACTAATTCCCCACGTTCTCCAGACACAGCTTGACCAACTTGTTTCTTTCCAGTTTCTGCAATTACTTTGGGACTCTGCAACACTGTTGTTATTCCTGTTTCATCGGCGTTTAGTATACGGTGAGGTTTGAACTTATATTTTTCCATCACAGCATAAAGATTATCAAAAAATTCATCCACATTCGTTTTATTAAATGATGTAGCTCTTGATAGACTGGTATTTTCTGGTTTACGTAAGGAAAGCCCTGGATGCCTCTTCATGAATGCTTGCATCCAATCAATGCCTGCATATTGATTTTCGTTCCAACTTCTTGGCATCGTTTTACCAAGCTTTTCAGCGTATTGAAATGCCAGTGCTCTTGCCTGTAAAAATGTTAACCCATAGTGGATTTTTGAAGATGTTAAAAAATATTCACTAAGAAGTTGTTCTTCTTCATCTGTAAATACTTGGTGGCATCGATATTTATTTCTTCCAATTACTTTCGTGGTTTTTAAATCTATTTCATCTGCACTGCATTCTGAATCTAATTTCTTATTCTGCTTATTTGCTATGGTTACTCTTTTATGAAGCATAGATTTTGTTAAATTATAATATTTCGCAGCTCCTCGAATGCTTCTTTTGTTTGAAATTACATCCTTAACAGCTTTTTTAATAGTTTCTTCTGACAGATTACAGCGGTCAGTTTTACGTTTGTATGAACGAACCATGATTGACTGAAATTAAAAGGGAAAATATAAGAGCGTTAAATAACTGTAAAAAGTAAAGTTTTATTAGTACCTAGTCATTGGAAATTTGAATTGAAAAGAGAAAGGTAATGTGTGAAAATTAGAGCATTAATTGTAAATTACTTTATCAAATTTTGGTAAAAAAGCTCAAAAAAAAAAAAAAAAACTTACACTCATTTCTAACTGAATTCATTTAAAGCCTAAAATGCCAGAAAATGCCTATAAGGAGTATTCGGGTTTATTAAGCCTATGCGGCCTTGTCGGCCTTTTTGTGATTAGTACATCAGTAGTTGAGTATTTACCATAACACCCAGGTAAAAAAAATTTTTCGATAAAGTACACCGCAAAAACAACAAATTTAATTTCCCCCCAAAATAATTTTTCCCCTAGAATCTCGCGGATAATCCTCCCCACGGATAATCCGCTAGCGGATAATCAATAGTATACTTTAATGTAAAACATATTGCAACTAACTTGGTTTCTTTCCACTCAAAGCTGCACGGGACGTGTCCACAGTAGCCCCAACACCATGTGTCCACTCTAACCCCATGGAGCCATTTTTTCTTTTAAGTCTATTAATGATTAATTAAAACAATTTATAGCAAAACTGACTATCAAAATCTATATTTAATACATCCATGTATGATATATTATTTCCTTTTATTTGAAATAATAGATTAAAAAAGTCTAGTCAAATAATTAAAAGAAATTCCAAAACTTACTTTTGAACCATGAGAACCTACTGTAGCCAATTACGACTGAAGTATGAAGGATGTTGCCATGCAAGTACAGACAGAAGTGTATCTTGGTGTTGCCATTCTGCATAAATTAACTGAGAATTTTTGACAAATAAATAAGAGAATGATTCCAGATGTCCACACTAACCCCATGTCCACACTAGCCCCCTTCTCCCCTACTATTTTAATTTCTTATTTACTTTGAAACTGCATTTGAAATATGAAATTTTTCATATTTCAATTAATAATTGTATATTAATTATGTGTAATAATAATTGTATTAATTATTATTAATACAATAAATTAAATAATTGTATTAATTATGTGTTTTTTCTGTAGTATTTATTTTTATTGTAGTTATTGTAAATATAATTTCTTTCAACCTTTCCCTTCAAATTTTTATTACCACTAAAAAAACGCCAAAATTCTTCAAATTTGTTAGTAATAAACTCCAGATTTAACACATCTTATAAGTGTAGTAAGATAGAAAATTCAAAAGTACTCCTTCAAATGCGCGTATGTGAGTAAACTCTTTTATCGAGAATTTTTTTTTCTTCATTGAATAGATGAGTCATTTCTTTAAAAACATTTTTCATGTTAATACCCTTTTAACATCCATTATTACAAAAATCAACAGGATATAAAACATGAAATCAAATTTTATTGACTTTATAGATTTCACAAGAAATCGATTTTAAAACCCTTCCCGAATTTAAGGTCTGGTTACGGCCTTGTAATTTTTGATTAATTAAATTGGTTGATTGTAAGCCAGTAATTTAGGGGGTCAGATTCTGTCATTTTCCCCTCTCCTAATTCTGGAAAGATGATGAATTTATATGAAAGTGGGTCAGGTTTTGCTATTTTTTGGTGAAATTTACATTAAATACACACCCTTTGCCCTCCTCCGGAAACATTCGAATGGATGGACCTGGTTGATTTTTCTTGATGCCTTGAGATACTGACATTTCGTAATGTGCTTAATTTCAGTAGTATCACATGTTCATCTGCTTAGAAGGAACTTTGTTTTTGGATAATAATAATAATAGTAATAGTAGGTGGTAGAAATTGTCGTAGCGTTGTATTGAAGGGTAAAAAATAATAATAATTTTTCAAATTTCCTTTCAGCCTCTTCATGAGTTAGAACTGGAAAGATATAGAACTCTTGGGAAAATATACGGGTAAGTTGTTTTTTTAAACATTTTATGCACCCTTGTAATTTGTACTCAATTTTTTGCTTTTTCTATTATTTTTTAAACTTTCTCCATTTTTTATAAAGCTTTTTAAAACGTATTTCTGTTGTACTTCAATTTTGTCACGAGACTCATTTTGTTTCGTGTCGTTTTTACTTACTAAACTTTAAATAACAATTCTGTCCATGATAGTTCGTTTGAATTCGATTTTTAATCATAAAATTTTCTGCAAATTCAAACAAGCACATGAGAAAGGATAAGCTTCAAAATATATTTCTTCCCTTAGATATTATGAAGGGACCAACCCTGTACTTTCGATTGCAGATCCCAAAATCTTGAGAAATATATTAGTCAAAGATTTCCACGCTTTCTCAGGCCGAAGGGTGAGTCATGAATCAATGTGTTTATTTTCTTATTTTCTGAATAAAAACTATATTAAAGTTTCAGAAAAGTTCTTATTTTTTTTCCTACACTGAAACTGGTAAATACAATACCTATTTTTTTTTCTTTTTAAGCGTTCATAGTAACATAAATTGCAAAATTGACTAAAATATAAGTGTTAATGCTATTTCGTTTCCAGAAAATTGAATTGGGTGATCCAATTTTTGAGAATATGTTGCAAATGCTGCATGGTGAAGATTGGAAACGAGTCAGGACAATTGTTTCTCCAACATTCACGACTGGCAAAATTAAAAGAGTAAGCTCACTTTTTTTTTTACTTTTCTAACAGTCGTCAAGAGTAGCTTAAAACATGTTAAATTTCAGACGGGTAATTTCAGACTGTGTGTTAAATTCAGACGGGGCAGTAAAATATTTTAATTATTTGTGTTTCGCGCTGATTATTCAATTTCTCCATAGCAGGTAGATATTATGAAAATGGCACAAGGGCGGATACAAGGGATGGGGATGATCGCCCCTCCCCTGACGGACTCTTCTCCAGCAGTTTTTAGATTTTAAAGTTCAAAAAAGGCAATTTTAGTTGATCTTTGATAAAATATTAGGGAAAGAGTGCGAGGATTCGGGGCTCTGATCTGGAAAATTTTCGAAATGGAAGACTAAAACATTTGTAATCAACATGTGTTAACAAGGATGCATGGCGAAAAAAGTGAGCAAGTAAGAAACAAAAATCAATCGCCCCTTCCTTGGAACGTTTCTAGATCCGCTCTTGAAATGGCAAGCAGCTGCAAAAAAAAAAAAAAAAAAAAAAAGGAATTTTGAGATTCTAGAGAAGTAGGGAAAAAGTCCGGGTGCATGCTTTCTAGTCGAGGAACATACTTTAAATAGAAAAGGGGAGGGAGAAGCCGTTAATTATAAAAATTTGAGTAAAAATGTATAAAAGCTTTTGCAAATGATAAAAATAAAACTGAAAAATGTTTTGGGCTCAATTCTCCAAAACATGCCAATTGTACTCACCAAAACTACCCCCTTCCCTCCTAAAAAGACTCACAATGGTAGATAAATTCCAAATATCAGATTAGATAAATGCTGATCATCGGATAAAAGCCACAAGTTACTGCTGAATGCTCTTATACCAACAAGCTAATTTCTTTTGAAAATTGGCTATGCCCCCAAAACTTGTTTTTGGCATCATTTGAAAATATTCAGCCTTACTTATGCTGTTTATTTTCATGCAGAAATAATATTATTAATCACAGTTGGTCTAACGGCAGAGAAAATTTTGAATGAAGAGATGCCAAAAACCCCCGAATCTTCAAAACGCTTACAAAATTTCAAAAATTAGAGCGTAGCTAAACATAAAATTTTATACCTGAAATAAAGTGTGGTGTTTTTAATAAAATATAAAAATACCTTACAAGCACTCAATTAAGCAAAAATAATTGAACTTATTGAACCAGAATCTTAGTGCAATAAAGACAAGGGCGGATCCAAAAAATTTTCAAGTTACCGCCCAGTGATCTCACATAATATAGTAAGTACATTTTAAAATTATAAAGCGCATATATCTTATTTTATGACCTCGCGAGCAGATTGCATCACTGGGACTTCTATAGTTTGTTTTCTGCTAACTAAAAATGTATATAACGGCTCAGAGTTATCCAAAGAGGTTCAAGGATATAATAAATGACTCTTGTCATGATATTTTTACGTAAATGAATGTGATTGAATCTCAGTTTTCTTCCTTTTCTTTTTCTGTCACAGATGATGAGCATCTTCAAAGAGTGTTCAAGTACAATAGCAAAGAATTTTGCTGCTGCCTCTGAGAAAGGAGAAGCTGTGGACGTTAAAAGGTACTGTACTCCCCCCTTCAGATTTATGATATTTTTGACCCTGGAGTCCTGTTCCCCTTAAGTCCCCGAACCCTTAAAAATTTCCTTGTTTTTATGTTGAACACGTGGCCCTCTTGTTGTCGTCAGACTCGTAACCGGAGGTTCCCGGGTTCGATTCTAGCCGATTAAAGATCCACCGTCGTTATTAATGGTGGCTAGGTGACGTAAAATAAGGGTCGTTGTCACAAAGTCCTTCAAGTGAAACGATAACTCTGGGGGTACTAGACCAGGAGTTTGCTTGGCTCTTGTTCTGAATCCAGAGCGCTCTTTGAGGCCCCATCCCGGTTAAACCACGAGTTGTGGTAGGTACGAGGGACCCCGTTGCGTGAAGTGGCCCTCTTGTGGACAGGAAAGCTGGACCGCCAAGTTCCAAAGGCTCTGGCCAATTTGATCACCGGAACCCCTCCATCTATAAACATTACACTACATGTCAGTTCAGTGGCGAACCAAAGGTGTCCAGCGCCCTTGAAGAAGTTAAGGAATTGCGCCCCCCATGTTCGCCTTATTGGGAGGTCATTGTGAGCTCCTAAAATAATTCCTTATTTAGAAATTTTTGTCGTTTCGGCAAATTTAAAGACAATATTGCAACTTTGATGTTCCCTTTTCTTTTTTAAAATGTTTTTAATGATGTCAGGATCTGCTTTTTTGGATGTCGGCTTAATAGCGTCATTACGTCTGGTGTTTGCCCATTTTATTGCTGGTCATTTTTTTTTTTTTTTTTGAATTAATAAACAAACGAATTTTGTTATAGATATTATGGGGCGTTTACGATGGATATTATTGCAAGTGCTGCTTTTTCGACGAAAATTGATTCTCACAACAATCCCAAGAATGAATTTGTCAATATGGCGCGGAGTGTATTCTCAATGAACGTCAACTGGAGATTTATCTTCTTCTGTAAGTTAAGTTATACCTGATACTCTTTCAATATGACCATTAACCCTCTAGCAGCACAAATTTTTTTAACGAAGTTGTTTAAAAATAACAATATTTGCATGCGTCAAAGAAAAAAAAACGAATGACTAATAATTTGCACAAATTAAGGTAGAAATTATGCTCAATATGATTAATCTCAAAGGAGGGTCGAGAGAAATTTGGACTTCACAATTTTCACACTAAATTCGAATTTCTTTACGATTGTTTTTTTAATATTTAGTAAGAAACAAGCAATTTTCATCAAAACACTTTCGTAATTGATTTAAGAGTTATGTGCGGCTTTTAAAATGGAGGAGTTGGCAATCTGAATACTTCATAAAATGCATGTTCACTTAAACAATGAAATAGCGAAATAAGGTTTTTATTTACGCCATGAGTGTAGAAATCGCGGCGAGAAGAGCAAATTTTGTTGCTTCTAACATTGACCGAGGAAATCGCGGGGAGAATGTTAAAAATATTCAGACATTAATCATTATTTTTTTGCATGACAATTTCATGAATATTTAAAAAAAAGGGAAGCTGTTTTTCATGAACTACATAAGATGACTGACCGTGCGTCAAATGGACCTTATTCATGTGACGTCATTGCGGGTATTGACCGAGCCTAGCAGACGAAATTTAAGATTTGGAACCAATCAGGATTGTGGAAACTGGATGTAAATACCCGCAAACGAAGACCGTTGCCAAACCGTGAATAAGGTCCATTTTCAGGTATCCTGTCCAGTTTTTAGGAATGATAAAACGAAACACTGATCGCTGTAACTAACAGTCATTAGGTGGAGCTGTTTAAGTTTGTTCATACCAGTCAATTAAATCGTGCATAAATATTTGATATTTTTTACGTTTACTCAAGTCTAATGCACTCATAGAAAGGGTGCTGTCCGTCCGAGAAAGCTGCGCCTAGCACTCGCGAACCATTCCACTTAAAAAAAAGGGGGGTGATGGGTTGTGAGTGGGAACTTTCCGAAGTTTTCAATTTAAAACTTGCATTTTTGCTATCCTTTTGACATATTGAACTAAACTATGTGTTTGCAATTAGCATCGTTTTACGTTTTTGATACGGCTTAAAATGCTTCTTATTCTTCCTCTTATTGTTATCTTACCTATCACCCCTATTTTGGCAAGATCAGAGAAGACATGACGCATGCGTAAGAACGCGGAAGGTTTTACTTAAGGAAATCATACAGTATTTTCGCTTGTAACTGATTTGTAAACTGTATTTTTGAATTATAAATAAAACTGTCCGTACTCTAATATTGCAAAATTTTTGTATATTAAGGCTTATTTGCATCTATATTATTTTACTTTTTTTTAATAGTTATGATTTCACGAAAAGATATGAATTGAATCAAATAATTTATAATTACTTTTATTAACGCATTTATTCATTTTTGCAGTGCTATTCCCACGTTTGATGAAACTCTTTCAAATCAAAGTATTCCCACCTAAAGGACTCAAGTTTTTCCATAATGTTACATTGGAAATTATGGAGGAGAGAAAACGAACCGGAAAGGTGTCTCAATTTTTTCCTACTGTTAAATAACTGAAGCTTTTATCATGTTGCCAAAAAATCTAACATTGAATGCTCAGACTTTGAGTTCGATTTTCATGATAAATGCTTCATTCAAACGATTTATTTCTTAATTTATTCTTTTCTTTTGTTTTTTTTTTTTCCCAATTAGACGAGAAACGACTTTTTGCAATTACTAATGGATACTGCAAAAGAAGTTGAGGAGGAAACATCGGAACCTGCTGACAAAGGAAACGACATTCTCAGCAACTACACAAGTGATGACAAAAGCGATCAAATATTTAAAACTACTTACTCCAAAAAATGTAAGAATTATTCTAGTTAAGAGTGATTGATTATAACACAAACACATTGTATTATTTAGTTAGTGTTAGTAATAAGTTTGAAATTTGATTATTTTCGAACATTTCAACCACATTGGGTTAGTTTTTTTCCTGGTTAAAAGTAAAGCTTTAAGTGTTCTCCGGTAGCGTTAAAAGAACACTAATAAAACTCTACCGAATGTTTATTTATCGTTTGAAACGTTTTTTCTTTTTTTCTTCCTCTCTGAAGAACAATGGGGGAGTTTCCTTCAGTCAAAAGTACTACTTTTTGTTGCTGAAATTGATAGAATGATATAAAAAAAATAACATGGGCCCGGAAAATACTTTAATTTTCCCAACAGTTTATTTTTTATTATTTTTTTTAAATACCCTACCTTGAAAACGGGGCTTGGTTTTTGTGACGTCAGTGGTGCACCTAACAGCTCTCTTTCCAATAATAACACCATTTCGCTTGACTTGAGTTGTCCAATCGCAGGAACCGGTGACGTCACGACCTTCATCATCTCACTACAACCAATTAGATTTGGCGCTTACGTGCACACCACTAACATCATACGCAGATGTTTTTTTTTTTTTTTTTTCGGAAAAGCATCTGCGCACCGGTTAAAATAATTCATAAAAAATATATAACTGTGTCAAAAAATAAAAAAAGATCAATTCCTTTGTTTTGAAGCATGCTCTTTCAGAAGAAAATACTTTTGAAATTTCGGAAACTCTCCCATTGTAAAACTTTTGCAGCTTAATACTTAACCAATAATTATTGTACACATTTTATTTTTGGCGAAATATCTGACTAAAAATTTCGTACTTTTTACTCTTCAGATTTATGGAACGCATTAGAAATTATGGATTATTAGAAACGCACAAAAGTTTAATTTCCTTTTATTCCAATTTCCAATTAGTCAGACAGCACGAACATTCTTGGAAGTCGAACTAAATATGGAGCTTTAAAAGCATTAAAACAACGTTTTAAAATGCCGAAACATCGATAAAGGGCGAAAATGGTTTGGAGTTACAAGAAGCTCTTTTCTTAGTGCAAATATGTAAGCTAAGCTTATGGACGACAAAATATTTGCGAAAAGTATCGATAGCTTTTTTTTTTTTTTACTTTGTTTAATGAACATGATATTAATGCATTTGTACACTCGGATATTATTTGGCAAGTTTTTGCACGATCAAGTTTTTGCTGGTTCATCTGATAATCAAGCAGACTAAGAGAAACTAGAACCTTGAAATACCTAGTTAATAGAATTATTTACTAACTTCGTCATTAACAGACTTATTTGACTTTAATCTCGAACTCTTATTTCAGCTTTGAGCTTGAACGAACTCGTGGCACAGTGCTGCATCTTTTTCCTTGCTGGTTACGACACCACTGCTTCCACCCTGTCTTTCACTAGTTACATGCTGGCCCTACATGAAGACATTCAAAAGAGGCTGATTGACGAAATAGATGAAGCCGTTAAAGCTTCGGATGTAAGTTTGCTGGCACAGTAATTTTTTTATCACATACTGTCGGCCCCGCTTAAACGAATACTGTATCGGTTCCGAGAATTATTATTCGATTAAACCGGGATCTTTAACATTGCGTCAACGGCACGGGAAATATTCGGTTCCGAGATATTCTATTCGTATAAGCGGGGTATTCGTTTATCCGTTACCCGATTAAGCGGGGACGACAGAACTTGAAATTTTTAAAAAGAACATAATTTCCTTGAATTATAGTAACAAACATTTAGATGCAGGGCAATTCTTCGGTAGCATACGTATCAATTTTTTCACAAAACAACCTACAAAGGCTATTCGCAACTCCAACAATCTATAGAGGGCGCTGCGGCCAGTCTTATGAGAGGTAAAACAAACGCGTACCATTCTGTTTTTATTGCTTCTAAGCCAAATAAATTAGTGATATTTGATCGTATGTATGATTTTTTTGTTCTTTATTCTTTTGAAATGAACAAGTATTACTAACTACCTATGTTTTGACCAAGACCAACTTATTTTGACACCCAAAACATACATGTGGAATGCGCTGTTTTACCTCAGGAAGGAATTTTGTAAATCTCGCAAGGTGGCGTAATCGAGAGTTGAGAATAAATGAATAGCTGATTGCAGGAATCACATCAAGAGTTTCAAGTTTTTCAGGAGAGAGAAAAAGCGTCTTAACTCTAGGGTTATTTCCACGCTCAATGTTCAGAAGAGAGGCCCCGTATATTTCGAACTACCAGCCTAACTGACATGGCTTTTGCAGTTAAAACGCATCTTGCCTCTCAGATCTTTTTTCCATGAAAAACGAATTTTCATTTTTTTGTGAGTGAAGTAGTTTTTGCTCTCATTAATTTAAATGTATTGAATACTCGTTTTATTGCATGAACTTTAGGTTGTTGTTGGTTTCTTGTGCCAGTCAGGCTGGCAATTTGGGGTACGCTGCTTCACTTTTCCAACTGTACCGTAATTCGGTGTGAAGTCCGACTTCCACAGTACACGCATGCCATAGGGACCCGTTT